>SNQJ01S0076358.1:8393-45172 GCA_010110895.2 Picea sitchensis
TCATCATGTTATTAGATTTATCATTGAGCAAATGTAGAATAATTGTGTAAATGAAAATGGAATAATGCTAAAACGAAGTTGTTATTGTGTATGTGTTTGAATAAATGATTATTTGCTTAGCATCTTGTGGATGGGTGCTACATTGTCACAGAGCAAAGTGCTCTGTTGACCACTTCTTTTACCTCGAGTTGCTCCGCGAGCAACTGTTCCTTTTCTTATTGTAGTTGTGTTTTTTCTTCATCAAACTTTGCTTGGAGAGAAATCTTTTCCTGTTCTATGGAACTGCGTTGTTCTATGAGTAATCCTTGTACTTGTGTCAAAGCCTGGGTGGCTTGCATTGTTTCTTCCTATGCTTGTCGAAGGTGATCTTCTACTGTATCAACTAAGTGGTGGAGTTGAGCTGGCTCATCTCCCAATTCTGGTTCTTTGGGTGCAGTGGAGACTGCGTGAATGGACTGTAGGGCCTGTTGTACCCCTCAGAGTTCAATATATATTCGATCATACATCTCCTCTTGCTTTACATCTTTTTTCTCTACTATTTCTATCGAAGCATCTTGCAGGGCTGATATGAGGAAATCGAAGTCATAGGAGGTAAGAACAGTCTGCATCTTGGTCATGGTGGCCTTCGATTTCTTTCGGGAGGAAGGTTTTAGAGGTGAACCTTTCCTATTTTTCAGGGGATCAACCTCGTCTCCCTGCTTCTGTTCAACTTCTTTGTCATTCAACTTTTCTCCATAACCTCCTCTCTCTGGTGATATGGAACCAATATTCAAGGATGCACTATCTATCTCTTGGACCTCTTCAGTCTTCTTTTTTCTGCTAGGTCTGGGTGTATCCTGCACTATTTCTAGGCTGTCGATGTCAGATATCTCCGCAGGGTCTGCTGGAATAAGGAGGTCCACCGACTAGTCCTTTGAGATCTTCTCCAAGTCCTCCTCCGTCATCTTGTAGTAGGATTGAAGTTGTTGCTTGTGTTCGTCGATGCACACTATGATGTAAATAAAATGTTGATTTGCGCTAAACTTCATCAAAGGTCTGAACCAGTGTAGAGTGTTCAAGGTCATGCGAGGCTCAGACTGTATGGATATCTTCAGCTGATTGTAGTAGGTATGAAAAACAACATTTGACTACCACTGTTTATTCATGTCACTTGAGTACCACAGTGTACTAAACTTCGCGGCTAGTGGTTCAAAAGGCTCGATGTCTAGGAAGGTCGTACCTTCCAGCATCTCCCAGGCAATAAAATCTATAAGGATCAAGAGCCAACTGAAATGAAATTTGTATCCTTGATCCTATGCTTCTATACAGTCGAGTTCCAACTGGTTCACCAGGTACTTCACCCATTTCATCTAAAGGCCTTCTGCGCACTTCCCTACGAGGTCGAATACAAAACCGATGACTTGGGTGGGTCGGTTCTTTCACACTAACTTCCCTACAATCAAATAATAGGAAAGGCACACTGTGCCACTCTAGATAGAAGCTACCTTGTAGCCTTGTTTTCCCTTCTCGACATCGCCATAAGTGTCCTTGATCTTCTGTGCTAGAGTGTGATCCATGGCTTTTCCTGGGTAAAAATCCTGTGGGTTGAGTCCTTGATACTCAAGCTTGTGATCCGATTGATCAATGTCAGATCAATTGTTATACGACGGTTTAGCCACAAATAGCCACCATGGTAATAAGACAACAACAACTTGACACATGCATTCACCCCCTGGTGTTTTCCGAAGTGAGGAATCTTCACGATGTTCAGCAGGGTGGACTATGCAAGGTTCATAGTCCACGACTAGGGGATTATCTTCAAATTCTTCCGCTTATTTCTGGTCAGGTACTTATGTGATGCGAGCATGTTATAGACTTTGCGATCTCCAAGGTTGAAGTCACTAAACTTCAACGTTGCAATCTTATCTTGGTCTGCTCGAATTGCGTGTATCCCCTTTGGGGGGTACGCCGTAACCAAGGCATATTCGAAATCCCTGGGCACACTGTCTTGATTTACTGCACCGCTTAGAGGTGGAATATAGGTGGGTAATATACTCAGGATCAATTTGGCATTCACTAGATCATCCCTGTGCTTGGTTATCTTTTCATCAGATGTCCAAGATAGTTTGACTCCGTGAGCAGTGGACGAAGAGGCTGGAAGTCCTCTCATTGATGATGCTTGTACACCTGTATACATCAACGTGACTCTCTTAGTCATGAGGTTGATCAAAAATTCTTCAACAATTTTCTCGGCAGCGCTCAACTCGTCTGACATACACACTCGGGGTTAACAATTTTGGGTTCGGAAGGTAACTTAGACATTGTAGGAGGATAGAGGGAAATATCGCAATGACCACTGTGTAAAATCAACAAGTCTGTGAGCTCAAATTCACGATTGCAAAAGTGTTCTCGGTGCATGGCGCGACATGATAAATAGGTAAATCGACAACAGGTCGCTTGTAACGGGTATGAAGCCTTCATTAAATCTATTATTTCCATTGTGGCACGGTCCCAACGATCATATGGTGAGCTATCTGTCCATAAATGTCTTTCTACCCATTCAGAGCATTAGTTTAACGGTTATAATGTCCCCAACGACTATATTGCTTCGTCATGGCGAAGTGCCATGTGTCGTTGTTCTAATATCCTGACAAAGCTCCAATTTTGCAAATTTCCAGTCTACGAAGTTTCCTCTGGAACCTTATGCAACTTGTCAATCTTAGCTCTCTTCTTACTTAGCTTTCTAGCCTTCTTCCCAGTGAGCTTCGTCTCAGTAGGCATTTTTCCATTCTGATTCGTATCTTCTTTTGGCATAGGTACTTTGTGTTGTTGAGATTATTTCCTAAGATTTGAGGGTGATCCTTCTTCTTTATTTGGAATAGGTACTTCAATCTTCTGTGGGTCTTCCAGTGTTCTTGCAACTTCGACATCCAGGTCTTTGGTGTTAAATAGCTTCGATTTGTTCTTCAATCAAGTGTGCGATCCTTCTAGTCATGAATTCTTTTAACTCTTGCTTCTTTTGCTCTAAAACTTCTTCTTCTTCTTTCCTTCTGGCCTGATCTCTTTCAATCCATGGTTTTCCTAGTAGCATGGTACATGGGGCACTGTTCTCAATAAATCTAATAATCTCAAAATCTTCCTTTGTCAAAGTTACATTGGCATTCATAGGTATCTGGGTGAGCTTTCCACATAGGTTTATCAGCTTTCCTATGAATAGTCCTATTCCTCCTAAGGAAGGAATCATAGCAGGCCTACCTATGGCTTCCCAAGTTCTCTCTTTCATGATATTCACCTATGTTTCATTATCTAGAACACAGTCAATGTCAAAGTCTCCTATTCTTGCTTCAAGGAATTCTTTTTCTTTGAATATCTCTGATAATCTGACATGTCAATGGTCATTTAGGGATTCTTTCATCTGTAGCAATACTTTCTCTGATTCTTTTTGGGATTCTATCATAATCTTAGTTTCTGGATCTGCCTTAGGGTTTTCTTGTCTCATGTTCATTTCTTCAAGCTTAGCAATCATTCTAGGGCAATCCAATACTTCATGGTCCATAGCTTTGCAACAAAGACAACTGGGTCTTCTCCCAGGGCATTCCTTAGCAAGATGTCCCGATTTTCTTCAATTGTAACAAAGGTTTAATCCTCTCTTTCTTTTAAATGATCTCCAACCTTTCCTAGGATCATGGTAGTTAACCTGCAAACATTTATTTCTAGGATCATGCATACACTTATTAGTCCAAACATTCTTTCTATGCATAGGTATAACACATTTTTCACTTTTCTCATTAGATCTACTCATATCAAATCTTCTTTCATCTATTAATACCCTATTTTTTAGGCCAGGATAGAATCTATCAAACATACCTATATCCATACAGTTGAATTTTTTTTTCTGCTTATCTTACTTCTACAGAGCACAAAACTTCCAGATCTAGAACTTTTCAATATTCTTACCTTTATTAGAGAACAAAGCTTTCAGATCTTACCTCTTTTCTTCATATCGGATTTCTTTTCCCTAGCACAGAGATTTTCAAACTAAGTAGAGTATTGCACACTAGAGAAACAGATCTATGCACATAGATTTTACAAATTCAGGTCGGATCCTTGCACAAAGCTTCTTCTTCCTCAGTTCCCAGCAATCATAGTTTCAGGTCCCAACAACAGAACCATTTGTTGGAATAGGGGAAGACCCAAGTTTCAACGCTACAACAACGCACCAACAAAACCCTAACTACCGACCCTTTCGACAACACTTGTGAAGCAGATGAAGTCTCACCCGAGGTAGAGGAAGGGGTGGTTGCAGGACTCAGGTGTCTGCAACCTTAGATGGGACACATATATGTTATTATAATACTTAAAACAAAGAATCACGACATTATTAGTTCATCATTATTTACCCAATATCTACTTCGCAGATAAAATAGAGAATCACAACATTCACCCTGATTTAATGTATTTAAGCACTTAGCATAAAGAAATGGATCAGATCTAGCATATTTAAGAACTAAGCATATTCACCTATATCAGATCTAACATCCAGATTCATCATAAGCACAAAGAATAAAAATATCTATCAAGCACTTAGAAAATAACACACAAATACATCAGAACATCGAACAGAGCAGAATAACACAGTATTTACGTGGTTCACCCCCACCCTAGGGCTACGTCCACCAAGTATTCTTATTTATTATCTTCAATCAATCATCTACATGCAAAGAGACACAAAAACCTACTCCGCATAGGATAGGAGATCTACACATCTCTCTAGATCCTCCTTCCTTGTGTTACAACACAAATCCCTTCACAGTCTCTTACAATGAATTTCACTTAGCTCTGCAAGTCTCACACAGTATGCACGAAGATTTACAATTCTTGATCACATAGATCCAAATCTTAGCACTTAGCCAACTTTCACACACTCTCTACTTATTACATTGCCTAGCCTTCTATTTATACATACAAAATAGGCCTAAAGATGGGTAAACCCATGGGTCAACATCCCATACCCATTACATATTCCCAAATCCCAAAAAGGACCCAAAAAGGGGCCGAGATCCTGCGATCTCTGATTCGTCTTGTGCTCCATATTAGACAGGATGTCGAAGCCCCAAAATAGGTCAACATGACCAAGAATCTCCCAAAACGTGGTCAAGGGCCAACAATATTCACCTTCCTGCATGATCCAAGTAGTTTCATTTTGATTTTCCTAGTCGATGTGTGTTTCAGAAAATTCATCCACCATTTCTAGAAACTGCTTGATCTGCTCATCATCTTCAAAGACCTACCAGTGTTGAACATTGTTTGGTATTGAAGGCATGTGCCTCATTTCTATGTGATACTTTAGTTTTAATACTGTAGGTGGCATAAAAGTAGCAACTGCTTTTGCTAGGGAATCAACTTGTTGATTTTCTGCCCTAGGAATATGATGAATATTGAACGATGAGAAAAAAAATTCAATCAAATCCCAGGCGCAGTTCTTGTATGACCTTAGCCTTGGATGTTTGGTTTGATTTTGTTGCCTTATATGTTTTACGATTAATTTAGCGTCACTATAAACTATTAGATTCTCTATTTTCATCTTTCGGGCAACCTCCGACCCTAATATCAAAGCTTCATATTCGCATACATTATTGGAATAGTCAATGTCCCACTATAACCTATATGAGAAAGGAATAATGAATTCATCTCTGGGTTCCAAAGACAACACCCCAGCTCCCACTCCTTCCCACGATGAAGCACCTTCAAAAAACATTTTCCAAACTCCTATACTATTTACATTTTTGTTTGTTTTTTCGATTTTTTTTTTCTTCTTCTATATCATTTTCTTCAGTACATTCGTCAAAACTATCATCAACTAATAATATAAAATTTCCTAAATCTTGATCTGCGACATAAATCGGATAATTATTTGGGTTTTGTGGGTCACTTACAGTATATGCCAATCTTGTCTCTCTGTATAGATGGGTGAACTGTACACCGAAAATTGGGATAGTATCATACATCATGTCCAATTGAAGCAATCCTCCAAGTTTAGCACCCCAAGACCTAGATAACAACATGCCATACTTCGCAGGAACATCAACAACGACTACATCCATGAGAATACTCTTCACAGGGATCAATGCAAGATTAACCACCAAATATTTGATCATACCAAGACATTTAACTTTTCTCGAATCAAAAGAATACATATCTCAATATGGTCTGGTAACCTCGAGACACAATTTTACCATAATACATTTGGGCATTAAGTTGTGGGAGGATCTAGAATCCAACATACATTTATGGAATAGGTGATCATGCACAATCAACGTAATATAAAAAGGAGCAGCAGTGTCTTTAGAATTTTCAATATGTAGACCAAACATTAAAGTGGGTCTATCATCTTCTAAATTAATAGTATCCACATGACTTTCGACATCTGAGAAATTTATCATCTTGGCAATTTGTTTTCTATACATCGGATTTTTCTCCAGTTCAACCAGAGGTACCAACATTTTAATTTTATTAATTTTGCTTTCTAGATTGAAACTTCTGATTTTCTTTTCGACTTCTCTAGATGTGATCTCTATTTCTCTTTTCTCTGGTCTATTGGTTTGTGTTGATTTGGTTTCGGCTGTCTTTGTGTTGGCAGCTTGCATTTCAACTGTTTTTGTTTTGGCAGCTTGTATTTCAGTGGATGGTTGAGCTGCCTCATTAGTTTTAGTTCTTAACAAGATTTTCCTCGGTGGAGCAGTTGTAGAATTTTTATCTCTAGGCCTTAAATTATATTTTTTTTGAAGCTTGGCCATTATAGAGTCAGCGATTCCTTGATAATCATACTCTCCCAGATTATTTATGCTTTCCTCATTCCCGAACAGAGGTTCTTGGTCTAAAGATATTTTGTAATTTTGTCTAGTTAGGTGAGGTTCTTGATCGTTGTCACTGAGTTTGTCAATATCTTCATATAACCCCTCAAAGTCTTGTACATCATCACTTTGCATAAAGTTTTTTGTTTTAAAAGGAGCTTTGATTTTCTGATCCTCATTTTTTACTGGTCTCTGTTGGATCTGGGGATTTCGATTCCTTTTGAAATCTCTCCTAGCAAAAGGATCAGGTTTAGCCTGGTCTAATTCCATTCTGGATATTTTGTTTGATAACTCTTTGATTATCTTAGCCATGTCATCATGTTTTCCTCCGCGAACCTCCTAGATCCGGAAGTTCCAGCTTGTTCCCTAAAGCATTTGGTTTCTTTGGTTCCCTCTTCGAACTTTGCTTTTAGTTTACCCGATGCCATCATGTTTGATTCGATTTCAATGGCGTCATCCTGCATTCTTGTGAGGTCAATATATCTCCTTTCCCTCAAAAGTAGGGAAAAGTTGGGCTCGAAATCCCCTGTGAAAGACACCTTAGCTACGGGTTGTGAGGGTGTGAATTTTTCTGGGATATTATGATAGATTTTATTAAACCTCTGGGTGAATTCTAGGACTGACTAAGAAGTATTTTTCCTCAGAGCCCCAAACTTCATTAGATAATACAAGTGATATTTCTTTTCTCCCCACTGCCTTAAAAAGGTGTTTTCTAGTGCGTCATAAGATTCTATAGAACCTACCTGAAGCCCTCAAAACTAGATTCTTACTTTACCTTCAAAAGTTTGTACCAGAAGTCTTGAATAAACATCCTCATGCTCAATGCCGAGAATATCAACGAATTGGTAAAAAAAACTATGTGCTCTGTGGCAGTTAAATCTCCCTCTCCCATGAATGTCGGTAAGTTCTTCATATAATTTTTTGGTAAACCATGAAGGGCAGGGGGGAGGACTAAAGGAGTGTATATGGCCTCCACTTTGGAAAACATCCTAGGGGGCGTAGGTGGTGGTCCTTGACCTCCTCCTCCTCCAGCACCGCTTCCAGCGCCACCTCCTCCAACAAAAACCATTTGATGTCGAGGGGATGAATTTCGGGAGTTAAAGAGAGGGTTTTCGTAAACTTCTAGGGACCCTTCTACTACCTCAAGATGAGGTGAAGGAGGTTCTGGAAACTGACTGTTAGGATATAGAAAATATGAAAAGGGGGGAAAAGGGAAATGAGGATTGGGTTCTTCGGATTTATAGGATATATAATTAGGAGAACCAACAAAATTTGAATTAGGGTAAGAGATATAGTTATCAAAGTTTCGGGGAACTAAAACCTTTACTTCGGGGACCAACAAAATATCAATAAAAGCAGGTATCGAAAGGGATATTTTACCTTTACTAGTAAAGGGGGAAGTCAAATCGATCTCATCTTTAATCTCAGGTAAAACTAGCTTGAGGTTTATGGTTTCAGCTGCAAGCTTCTCAGTTGATGTATCTCCAAAGTGGCTTTGTGTGTAACCTTCTTGCGAGGTTGACTGTTCAAGTGGACCCTTAGCATTAGTTTGCATATTTTTGGGTTGGTAAACCTTACTTGTGGATGCAACAATCTGCTTGAGGTATCCCCTTGGTTTTAATATCTTTTCAGGATCAGATACATGCGTAGTCTATTGATCGTCTGGGTTCTTCCTGGTATTTTTTCTACCGAATGCTAGTTTATCTATAGTGGATTCACCAAGTTAAAGTTTAAATTTAGACTTATAAATGTATTCAATCTTTGTTCACTATCAAAGAGAGAAAATTACCATGTCGTTCTCACAGGGAAAAATAAATTTGTTTCTCTGTCCCCGACAACGACGCCAAAAATATGTTGTTCCTGAGATTAAACCTAAGGCTTAAAGAATAATTTCATGCATCAGAATTATAAAGGGATTTTTTTAAAGGTTCTTTTTCTTCCGTTAGTTATATAAGAATAAATCCTCAAATGAAAATAATGATAGAATAGGACAGAGGCCGTAATTTGTCGTCTGAGTTGATTTATAAAATCAAGTGATATGAGGGAAACTTACAAAACTGTTAAACAAAGTGAGGCATCAATGCAAGATGGATATTACCTTGTTCATAGTAGAAGAAATAAAGGAATGCAACCTTGTAAGGATACGAGATAGTAATCCAAGTTGCTCACAAGTCCTGTATTTGCTTACAACAAATACAAAGGAAAAATTGTTTGCTTATCAAACAACCGATAAAATGTGACTATAGTAGTAGTAGTACTAAATTCCAATCACTCGCTTATCAAGGAATAACATAAGGGAAACAAGAAATATGGAATGCAAGAAGAGAACATAACTCAAAATGCACAAAAATTGGAATCCTTGTCTGCACTTTTATTAATTCTCACAAAATGAGAGTTTTTCGTTATTACATCCGACAAGAAGCAGCATATGTTCAGTCTTTAGACTATGCATTTATACAAAACGATCTCAACCCTAGACAGTTGAGATTTTCATAATTCAAAAACAATAAATATTACAAAATGTGAAATTTGAAACGTTTCACTTGCATCTTCTCTGTCTCTTTGCCTATTGGCAGAGATGTTTCTTCTTCTTGTACTCTAGCTCAGAAAACAACTGGTCCCTAATCATGACTTGTGCAAAAGGAGTATACAATTTGTATCATTTGTTCCCATACATGTTGGCTTTTCCTTGCTCGACGCACTGAACACATCTGCCCACTAACTGCACCACCAGCCTGGAAGGCTCTGTTGTATTATTTTCCTCAAAAGTGTATAACGTATTTTCTATGTGGGGAAGCCTATATTCCATCCTCCTAGCTTCTAGAGATATAGACTGTAGCCGTAGACTAGGATTGACTATCCATTTATTTATTTGAGTAAGGTCAACTTGTTTCAATTGCAAGATTTTGGCCCGAGCGTTTTTCGTACTTGTCTTGGAAGTGAGTTGATGTTTTGCAATATCAATTTGCCCTAGGGATTCAAATATATTGTCTATTTCAATGTACATTGATTCTTTGTCGATTGATGAACAATCTTATTCACAATATTTCTTCACTTCCTTGGCTAATCTCTTACTTTCAACTATATTAGCCTCCCAGGTTTTAAGTATTATATCACCTCGAGTTTGTTCTTAAAGGGAAAATCTAGTGACATTGGCTACTTCCTCTTTTGTTGAAGATAAAACAACCTCTTGGAATGTCACTCTAGCTGCAGTGGCCTCTCTCTCCTTTATGAAAATATTATTTAAAGAATGGTCTGCTAACCGATAATAATTTTGAATAGATTCTAGTCTGATAAAAAGGTTTTGCTGGGTTGATTCCAGCTTCTCCTGCACCTCCAAGGCTTGGGCTTGGAAAACCTCCACATTCATTGTTGTGTTCTGAATCGAGTTTATTTTAGTTTGGAGTTGTTTTACCAATTCTTCCCATTGAATGGCCAGTTCCCTATTTACCTGTGAATTCTTATGCATTTCATCGAGACTGATTTTAAGTTGTTGAATATCCTGCCTGTCACAAGCTCTGATCTGCTCAAAAACTTTACTCATCTCACTTCTGACACTTTGTTCTATAGTCTTTACTTGGTTTTGCAATTGGCTTANGTTTTACCAATTCTTCCCATTGAATGGCCAGTTCCCTATTTACCTGTGAATTCTTATGCATTTCATCGAGACTGATTTTAAGTTGTTGAATATCCTGCCTGTCACAAGCTCTGATCTGCTCAAAACCTTTACTCATCTCACTTCTGACACTTTGTTCTATAGTCTTTACTTGGTTTTGCAATTGGCTTACCAACAGATCCTTCTTCTTCAATTGTTCCTTTAGGTTCCCAACTAAGTATCGGTTTGTTGTGGAAAAATCTCCCAATGAGTCTGCCACTTCTGTAGCGAACTTTGCTTCTTCTAAGGCTTGACTGTTATATAATACTATGTGTCTCTTGACAGTCGCACCCTCCCTTTGGTGAGTTTCTCTTTTCACAAAAAATCTCCTCTTTTTGTTGAAGAAGATGTTGGAAGGGGGTATCTCTTCCATCGAATTAGGTGTAAGATATTCTATAAACACTACCTCGGCACTCAGGTTCCCTCTACTAGATTGTAAAGGTTTGACAGATTGGATAGGGCTATCTATATTGGTGGATGGTTGTTTCTTGACTGTGTCAATAGCTGATTTTCCTAGTGTGGATGATAGTTTTTCTTCTCCCTTTTTTATCAAGGCCTCAACCCGAGCTTTAGTCTGATCATCTGGTGGATTTGTCAATGAGGTGTCCCCTTTCTGAGTCAAAACCTCAGTTTTTTTCCAAATGTTCTAGAGCATCCTGTCCACTGGAGGTCCCTATTTCTAAACTCTGGGTCTCAACTTTATGTGTAGCTGGAGGTGTTGGTGTTTCTCCCTACAAGTCTTTAGGAATATTATTCCTTCGGTTCCTTTGAAAATTATGAAACTCTGCTAATTTGTTTGGAGCCAGAGTTTGGACTCGGCTCAAGACTTCCTGATAGGATCTTGCTCCTTGGAATATCTCATCCTGTGGGGAATATTCATACTCGTATATTTTTAAATTGGAAAGAGCCATGTGATTTCCCACGATCCTTTGAGGATCATGTTTCTTGAGTTCAATGTTGACAAGCTTGATGTCTTTTAGAGCCGCGGCCTCTACTTTTGTGTGGCCGAAATCTAAGAGTGTGAACTTACCAATATGAAAAGGAAAGGTCGACCATACCTTTTTCTGCACTTCTTTTAGTTCCTTACTGATTCCCCCAAGCATATTTTGATGTGCTACTTTGCAACACACCAATCGATCTGGTAGAAAATTCGGCAAGGCATGCGGAGGAACAAAACAACCAAAAACCCTAATGTAAGAGAAATGATCTTCAATGTACCAATCCGCTATCTTCCCCAGGTTGGTCACTATTTTTTCAGAGATCCTAGGGGGTGGGCATCCATATATGGCGATATGCATCGACACCACCACATAGTTGCAGATTTTGTAGAAGAAATCTCTCGCTTTATCCTCCCATAGATTCAGATGATAAAAATGTATCGGCTCAGCACTGGTTGGAGTCCAACTCCAACCCATCAATGGAAATGGTGTCATAAAACAAACAACATCCATGATGTATGTTGACATGAAAAATGGGGCAGGTTTCCCCTTGGCTCTCAATGAATGATATTTTGTGATCTCTCTAACCAAATTGTCGGATAATATCTTGGCCCAATTGAAGGAATACCCCTCTGCTACTGTATGCATGATTGGTACCGATGGTAAGAAAAAATGAGTAGTGTTTTCCTTCCCGTAAAGTATACAGATCATCATGGCTATATACATCATGTGAGGCTCTAAAGAGACAACAACATATACGCCATGGTTGTCTGCTCTAAACTTCTTGAGACATGAGCACCAATCCTTGATCAAGTTTGGTAGGTTCCTTCCATATTGTGCGCATTAGTTTTTGTCGAAGTCCATTAAGAAAGTGGCATTACAAATGTAATTGGGAATTGGGGATAATTTGTACATCACCTAGAAATGTTTTGGTCGAAAAGACCCAACTGAAACCCTTTCTGAATTGAAGATGGTCCTGTTTGGGAGGTCGAAATTCTCCAGCGCCCAACCAATCATATCATTATAAGGCATGATCCTGGGCTGCGTTGCTATTTTATGCAACTCTGATCTAGCGACAATTTTATATTTTGTAGCCTAGGTCTCAGTCTCCTCGTCGCCCAAATCATCTGGGCAGTTGATCAATTCGTACTGTATAATATCGAATACTTGCTTCCAAGTTTTTGTGGTGTCTTGGCTTTTGGGCCAGTGATCAGAACCAGAGGCATCAAGGATACAAGCATCCAATGAGAGACCATCCAACAAAAGAGATTCCAAGATGAGGAAGCAGTCTAGTCAACATGTGACCTACTGGGAGCATGAACATCGGTTCGACCAAGTGATGAGGCCATTGTGGGTTTCAAGGTCAATGAGACGGATCTTGTCGATTAAGGATTGAAAGTGCCCAATTTACCCCTCGTGTATGGAAATCCCTCCTCTTTCTCTGCAATATTAAAGACCTTGTTGAAATCATTGCCTAGTATGCATCTTCGATCTTCAATGAGGGTTCCAAGACAATCCAAATTTTAAATGAAAGTGAGCGTGTCCCTTTGAGTAGTTGGGCCATAAACATTTGTGAGGAATCCTAACCTATTGGAGCCAATGAGCTGATATTCCATTGTGATTTTCCATTTGGTAGTGAATAAGTTATCCAAGAGTACAGAGCATGGGTTCCAGAGGATAGCCAAACCTATGTTCATGCCTGTTGCATCAATGTTGATCATTTACCCCTGCCTCCAACATTGAGAGAGGATTTGTTCCATCTCTTCGCCTGCACATTTTCTTTCTAGAAATAGAATGTTAGGTTGTTCAACTATCATGTGATCTTGTAGAATCCTTTTCTCACTAATACCATTGAGTCCCCGGATATTCCATGAGATGAATGTTGACAATAAAAATCACAATGAGGATTTTGCCCGCAAAGTATTGCTAAAGCCTATTATTTAAACTAAGCTAATGATATATAATACTAGTAGGTGGGACCCTCTTGTAGATTGGAGGATCAGATAATGTTGTTGTTCGACACTGCTTACAGGGTTCTACATGATTGATGATGATGTATTGATTTTGTTGCGACATAATGGCAGATGAATAATGGGTTTTATGTGTTGATTTCGTTACTCTAAGCTCTAAATTCCATGTTATGAATGGCTTATGTTCACTATTATTACATTTCTATTGTAGCCATGATTCATCACATGTTTCACATGCATAAGACACATGTTAGTTATAAAAAGAGACAAAATCAATATGGAATAAATCCAAGAAAAGGGAACTATGCTATACTATGTTATGCTATGTTATACTATATGCATTTGAAATTAAAGGAGTTGATGTTAGTACTAACTATAAATGTTAGTTGCTATATGATTTTATTGAGTTATATGAGGTGCATGTGATATGTGTTATAGTATGTTTTTTGCAATGGTTAATATGGATCGGGTGGCGTAATTGACAAGCAATTTGTGCATGTTTCGATGCATGGATTAATGGCATGGATTAATGGTTGGTTGATTGTCGTGTACTACATAATTGAATGAGAGGGAGGATGGAAGCGACGTGAAGTAAATGAACATCACTCCATACTTCTCCCACTGGTCACCACCCTAGCATGGTTATTGTTCATTTGGTTTTTGTTGTGGTTAAGCTTTGAGATTCATGCGTGGAGGGAACTTCTCGACCAAGCTCGCATTTTAAGGCCATTTGGTTACAGGTATGTTTTTTTCGCCCATCCATGAATTCTCTCTGTATATGAAATGAACGTTGGCTCAGTAATGTATTGGTTTGTGTTTTTATTGAGGCTAGAAATTGTGTAAACTCATGGTGTTTCCTCTGGAATGGATTTTTGTTTTATTAGTTTCAAATGGAAAATTTGATGGTGGAAGTCGCGATATCATTAGTTGTTATGTGTGTTGGAAGCCGTGATGAATCTCTGTTGTTTTTATGGTTTTTTGTTGGAGGGTTTCATTCTGTTTGACCTTGTTGTCCATCTCCTCACAGTCATGGTAACCACACCCATTTGTATTTGGTGTTATGGGGTTTCTATGTATAATTGAACCACCTTTTGGGCACTGCATATCATTTTTTCCACCTGGTCATAAGCTCATTTTACATTATTGGTGTCCACACAATTGGTTATGGGTGGCTATTATGCCAAGAAGTTTGCTTTAGGGTTGTTTGTTATTACCTGAGCTCTGCATTTCTATTAGCATTATTTGACTTTTGGGGAAAACCACGAGGGTTATGCCTTTGCGTGTTCTTGATGTTAGTTACCGGCCAGTAAGGAGCCTCTGCTCCTAAGTCTCATGGTCTACCCTACCTGGTGTTGAACTGTCACCCTGTCTCACAATCTAAGGGTTATAAAGCTTATGGTTCCACCATGCTTGTCTCGAAGGTCTCACCTAATGTTGATATGGTTGGCCTCCGGTCTCCCTGTGTTTGGTTCCATCGAGCGAGCCCTTGATTATTTTGATTCATTGGTTACAGAGCCCAATTTTGGTAAACTAAACCAGTCACGCCTGTCAGGCATTGGTTGACTATCATAAGTTTGTTTGAGTGATTTTGTCATCGACTTTGATTGTTGGCTCGTCTCTGTTTGATTGGGTTGATTACATAGTTGTAATCGGAAATGATAATTGGTATATAGTTGCTGCATTATTTTATTATGACAGTTGAATCAATAACTCAACATCGTTTTATGGCATGATTGGGAGTAATTGGATATGTACAGTCACATAAATTCTTCTTTGTGTTATACGTTGGTTTCTGTGTTTCCTACAACGTGGTATAAATTGATGTGATGGTCGTTGTTACCGTGCGTTTAAATTTCCCGATCAAGATTATTGCAATTTGAAGTATTGATAATTGTGGCTTGGTTGTCTACTGTGTATGATTTATGGATATCATGCATCGTATCATTTTATTGTACCATCAGAGATGGTCACGGGGTTTTTAGCAGTATGGTTTCATTGCAATTTACGTGAAATTGGTTAGAGGAATGGAATTAGACACATTTTAAAAGAGCTTGTGTCTGTGTCTGATTTGAGGAATTAAATTATGGGTAGTGGTGATGTTTTTATGCTGAGTAGAGTTGAAGTAGTATGACTGTGTGTTCATTGGACTTTGTTTTAAATATAAAAGGGAAGAAATTGAAAATAAACAAATTTATTTTAAAACAAAATGGTTGAAGTCATGGTGATTTTGAGTATGACTATTTGTTGCTAATTGAAGGATTTTAAGGAAATTAAATGTGGGACAGTAAGTAAGTTTTAACACACAGTAAAGGTTTAATTGACCACAATAATTGTTTAATTTATGTTGGAATAGTTGTATTGAATACATAACGTTTTTTATGGATTACTTAATTGATGTTTCAAACAATATCCTCTCTTTCCCCCTACCATTATTTCACTTTTTGTTAATTAAAATTCCCCTTGCCTTCCCATATTCACTATCCACTCCCTCTTCCTAAAATTTAATTGTAGTTAAGATAAGTTATGTATTATGACAGTTAAGGGATCGCAGGGATGAATTACAATGATATATTCTTTTGGTTTATGATACAATTGATTGTTTGTTGTCTCTGAGCAGTAATCGTGATCTTTTCCCCTTCATTTTAACATTTTTTTCTCAATACAACCCCTCGCACATCCTAGAACCTTTGTTCACCCCTTGCTGTGTATAATTGAACAACCTTTTGGGCACTGCATATCATTTTTTCCACCTGGTCGTAAGCTCATTTTACGTTATTGGTGTCCACATAGTTGGTTATGGGTGGCTATTATGCCAAGAAGCTTTCTTTAGGGTTGGTTGTTATTACCTGAGCTCTGCATTTCTATTAGAATTATTCGGCTTTTTGGGTAAACCACGAGGGTTAAGCCTTTGCATGTTCTTGATGTTGGTTATTGGCCAGTAAGGAACCTCTTCTCCTTGGTCTGATGGTCTACCCTACCTGGCGTCGAAATGTCACCCTGTCTTGCAATATAGGGGTTATAAAGCTTATGGTTCCACCATGCTTGTCTTGAAGTCTCTCACCTACTGTTGATATGGTTGGCCTCCGGTCTCCCTGTGTTTGGTTCCACCGAGAGAGCCCTTGATTATTTTGATTCATTAGTTACAAAGCCCAATTTTGGTAAACTAAACCACTCACGCCTGTTGGGCATTAGTTGACTTTCATAAGTTTGTTTGAGTGATTTTGTCATCGGCTTTGATAGTTGGCTCATCTCTGTTTGATCGGGTTGATTACACAGTTGTAATCGAAAATGATAATTGGTATATAGTCATTGCATTCTTTTATTATGACAGTTGAATCGATAACTCAACATTGTTTTATGATCTGATTGGGAGTAATTGGATATGCACAATCACATAAATGCCTCTTTGTGTTATATGTTGGTCTGTGTGTTTCCTACAACGTGGTATAAATTGATGTGATGGTTGTTGTTACTGTGCGTTTAAATTGCCTGATCAAGATTATTGCAATTTGAAGTATTGATAATTGTGGCTTGGCTTTCTACTGTGTATGATTTATGGATATCGTGCATCATATCGTTTTATTGCACCATCAAAGATGGGAACATGGTTTTTAGTAGTATGGTTTCATTGCAATTTAATTGTGAAATTGGTTAGAGGAATGGAATCAGACACGTTTTAAAAGAGCTTGTGTTTGTGTTTGATTTGAGGAATTAAATTATGGGTGGTGGTGATGTTTTTATGTTGAGAAGAGTTGAAGCAGTATGACTGTGTGTTCATTGGACTTTGTTTTAAATATTAAGGGGAAGAAATTGAAAAGAAACATAATTATTTTAAAACAAAATGGGTGAAGTCATGACGATTTTGAGGATGACTATTTGTTGTTAATTGAAGGATTTTAAGGAAATTAAATGTGGGATAGTGAGTAAGTTTTAACACATAGTAAAGGTTTAATTGACTGCAATAATTGTTTAATTTATGCTGGAATAGTTGTATTGAATACATAACTTTTTTTATGAATTACTTAATTGATTTTTCGAACAATATCCACTCTTTTCCCCTACCATTATTTCACTTTTTGCTAATTAAATTCCCCTCACCTTCCCATATTCATTATCCACTCCCTGTTCCTAAAATTTAATTACAGTTAATATAAGTTCTGTATTATGACAGTTAAGGGATCGCAGAGATGAATTACAATGATATATTCTTTTGGTTTACGATACAATTGATTGTTTGTTGTCTGTGGGTAGTAATCATGAGCGTTTCCCCCTCATTTTAACATTTTTCTCTCAATACAACCCCTCACACATCCCAGAACCTTTGTTCACCCCCTGCTCATTAACAACTATTAAACAATTTATATGGATTGGATTGCATGAGTTTGATATGTTGCCGAGCCAAATTTTATTTCATATTTAAAAAGAGTTGTCATGTATGGTTGTTAAAGAAACTATTTTCTAATCAATTATGCATACATGAATGAGATTTTTCAGTAGAGGTATCCATGGAAGGGGTAACCAAGGAAGAGTTAATTGGAATAGGGGCCCTAGAAGGCCAAGATTCTCTATACACTTTGATGCAGACTCGCAAGATTTAGGCCAGCTATTTCAAGATGGATTTTTTAACTGGATTGGGAAAGGAGTGGTCCAACCTAGGCCTGAAAGGCCTCCTTCCAAGCCCCACCGGTCCCCGATATCCCCCTTCCTCCTCATGTCTCACTGCAACCTGAAGTTCCCGAAAACGACGGATGGCAAGAGATTGTCAACCCGACAGTCTCCCAACATCGTGGCTGGCCTAACTTGTCTTTACCTACTCCTCCGCCTATCAATCAAATTGTCCAAGCTTCCACTGTCCACTCACCAATTCAGTCTTCCCATGTAAGAAAAAGGTTGAAAACCGAGGCCCACCATGCCCCTGACAAAGGAAAATCCACTATTGCCCCTTCCTCACCTTCAAATGACTCTAATAAATTTGTGTCCTCCCACATGCATTTGAGAGATGATTGCTCTCATGTGATCAGTGAGATTAGGCCTAAAGGCTCCACACAACCTAAGGAAAATTCAGAGAGATCAAAAGGTGACAACAAAAACAAGGGAAACATTGCCTCCTAGAGTGGAAAATATGGATTTTAAGTTTTTATTTATTAATTGTTGAGAACAATTGACTTCTGAATTTTTGGACAACACACTAATTTTTGGATATATGGGTAATATATTTTTGGAAATAATTTCAATTATCATTGAGATAAATTGTCAAATATGAATGTGATGTTGGGAGTCACAAGGAGGGATGTTTTGCTTGATTAACTAGTTGTGTTATGATTGTTAAAATCTAAAGGGAGTCACAAGGGGTCCCACCTACTATTTATTATTTATTTAAAAACCCTTACTATGATTTATTACTTTCCCCCTTAACTAAAGAGTTGGTTGAGTTTTAGTTAAATTAACTAATGAAGTAGTTAAACTACTTCAGCCAATTCTAATTTGCTTAAAGGAAAGAGGAAAGGGAGAAACAAGAGGATAATAGAAAGAGAAGCATACTAAGGTTTGATCTTGAGTTTTTGTTGAGATAATTTAGTTTTCATTCATTCCTTAATTCATTAGAAGCCTAATTATTTTTTATGATAGCAGGGTCCTATTGTATACAACAAGATTCAGGGTTGAATTACATCATTCAGACACTTGTTTTTCAGAGGTGTTGGTCTATCTTTGATAGTCTATGTAGAATTGTTTGTTTATGAATTAGATTTCATGACTGATAAAAGCAATTGTGCATAGTCGAGTGGGAAGCAATCTGTGGCACGCTGATCCATATTTTAAAGTTCAATTTTTTATTTTCTGTCAGAAGTCCTTTTATATGTTTCATCGGGGACGTCTAAGTTTGACTTTGGTCCAAAACTTCCTTAGGAAATTTTGTAAAGAGAGATTCTTTGATGAATTGGAATGAAATAAAGGATTTATTTATGTCTCATATGTTTTGATTATTGACTTGGTGTATTTACATCTGTCTCTATATTTATTTCAACATCTCTTATGTTCAGAAAATCACATAAATAATGAATTTTTCAGCAAGCTTTTATTACAAAAAAACCATCCTAAGCACTTGTAATCGATACTTGTGAGTTAGGATATTAATTTCCATGGCTATAAACATAGGGTGATATTCCCATCTATCCTACTTTATCCAAGCAGGATCTGAAAATGCTCGAGTAAGATCATTTCATATCTTTTCCTCAACATTTATTTGGTGACCAAACTGGGGAGATCTTCAATATCTCTCTGGTTAATTTTTATGCTTGATTAACATCGAATACATATATTCTTTTTTTATATTGATTCTTTGACTTTTTTATTTCTTAATGACTGTACATGTTGCAAGGCAACCCAATATTGAGCCTGGTCTTCAAGATCAGACCAACATTGCTTTGAATTTGTTTAACACCATTTTAGACACTACTAATACTCGGGATGAGCTTAATCATTCATGAGCAACAATTGAACGAGATATTAGTGCCCAAGAATTTTGGGAAGCTAGACGTAGATAGCCTAGAAATAAAAAAAAACCTTCTTGTTTCTTCAGCTTTGGTCTTATTTTCATGTCCTTAGACTCTCGTGTTTCTAGGAGAAGAAGAGGCTTATCACCTGAAATTAATCCTATTGCTGAAATAGGAAGAAGAAATGTTGTGTTATCTAGCCAACAAAGTTATCTAAGGAGAACTTTGTCTTATTCATCCAATTCGCCTTTCTCTCCCTTACCTATCATCCACAAGATGGCATCTAGTGGTGGCTCTGGTGACATTGGAAGTGCTTCCTCCTCTCAGTATTCAACTTTGTCAATGATTGGTAGCTTATATAGCCACCATATTCATGTCCAATCTACCACCAATCCCACCAAAGTCATCAAAAAGTATGGTATTTTCCAATTTGAAGAAGATTCCACAACCACACCATGGCATGTTTCCTCTCCTCTTAACCTAGCACCTGCTACTCATCCACTTCCTAAATTCAAAGAGCATCTTCCTAGGTTTTCAAGGAATAACACTATCACTACAAATGAACACTTGGTGGAATTTTCTAATGCTTGTCACAACATAGGAGCCAATGACAACAATACTTGCATGCGCTTATTCGTCAATTCCTTGGAAGGAAAGGCTATGACCGTTTTCTTTGACCTTCCTCCTAATATTTTGTCTACTTGGGAGGAGTTAGTTTACTGGTTCAAGTCCACCTATGGGCAATCTAAAATCCAAACTGAGCAGTTACGGGAGTACAATAACATCGCTTATAAGAATGGTGAGACCATCAAGTCCTTTAACTTGTGTTTCACTAAGTTATACAATCAAATCCCTGAACTCATTTGACCTCAGAACCAAGCCACTTTCATGCATTACTACAATGCATTACCTTCCCCATATCATCATAGGCTTGAGGAAAAATCCATTGATAACCTCGGTTCTACTCTGCATACTTGTTTAGAGTATGAAGAACATCTTGAAAGAACAAGTCTTCCTCAGGGAGAATCAGTTAAACAGATAGACATGTCCTCCCTCTTACAGCTATTCCAAGACATGAATAATCGTATGATAGCATATGAGCAAAAGGGAAATGTCTCCCCTCTCACCCCTGGAGCTTCATCCTCTTCTGTACCCCCCTTTAGAAATCCAATTGAAAATAATTTTCAGCCTAAAGCTATCATGCCTCGAATTTGGTGTAACTTTTGCAAGGAACACCACGAGGAAGCCACATGTGAGGTAAGGAAGAGTGCCAGAGATAAGATCTTTGGTAAAATACCAGAAACTACCATCAATGTCCTAGATTTTTCAGAGCCAAAATATTTCATCATAATCAATACTAGGAACAAATCCTATGCTCCCAAAGGAAAATATGATCCTCCCTGCAATTATTCTAGCCCGAGCTCATCCTCACCAGCTGCTACTGTTCAAGTTCATAATTTCCTGACGGTCAAGGAATTACCTCCCCTCTCCGGTCTTCCAAATACAATATCCTAAATCAATTGGCCAACATCAAAGAAGATGAAACCCTTCTAGACATGGTTGTCGTCCCTGAACAACAGAAGCATCTAAAACAATTCATGGAAGGAAAATCTTCCGTTATAGCCAACCTCTCTGAAGAGGTAAATGAAGAAGATTCATCTGTAAATAAAGTAGGTGTACATAACCTTAGATACCCTGTAAAAAATCCCCCTTGTTATATTTATATAAATATTATGGATAAGATCGCCCATTGTTTCCTCATTGATGGCGGTTCAGGCCCAAGTGTGATGTCAAATATTATTATGGAAGGGATAGGCTTGTCTTGTACAAACAAAAACGCCAGAAGCATGCTCTCTTATAATAGTCTACAACAAATGACCATAGGTGAGATTAAAGATGTGACCTTAGTTTTGTGCGCACATCCTAAAATAAGGACAACCCTTAGCATTTAGGTAATTGATATGCCAGTAAGCAATTACTCAATCATATTGGGAAGATATTGGAAATCTTTGATGGGTGGATACCTCTCACTCGACGGGACACATTTATCCGTTCCTCGGAATGGTAAAAACATTATAGTCCTTAGAGAGGGAAGGATTTCACCCTACATAGAGAGTGTCCCACAACCTAATGTGAACTATATCGAAGAGGACCTAGGAGTGTATTCC
Organism: Picea sitchensis; assembly: GCA_010110895.2. NCBI lineage: Eukaryota > Viridiplantae > Streptophyta > Pinopsida > Pinales > Pinaceae > Picea > Picea sitchensis. The sequence goes on from SNQJ01S0076358.1 coordinate 30,452, forward strand.
ATCTTTGCTGAGGAGGATAACATTCCCTTGGAACAAATTAATTTAATAGATGGTATGTGGCACATGAAATTTGATGGTTCATGCTATAATGAAGGTAATGAAGATAGAATTATCTTGATTTCTCCTGTAGGAAAAATCCATAACTTTTCTTATAGATTGGAGTTTGCTTGCACAAACAATGTCACTGAATTCGAAACTTTATTATTAGGCATTGAGAACGCCTACAATACTGGTTGTGGTCACCTTTTGGGTTTTGGAGATTCTGAGCTTGTTGTGAACCTTGTACATAAGATTTATTCTCCTAGCAACAAGCTGATGAAATGATACACCCAAAATTTTTGGGCACTTATCTCGAACCTATTATCTTTCAACATCACTCATATTAAGAGGGAATTGAACTCAATGGATGATCGATTAGCCATTTTTGCAGCCTTTCCTAATCAACAACTTTTGCCACACATACCTGATTGTACCTTTCAATCTCTATATCGTCTGCATATCCTTGACAATATAGAATCTTGGCAGGTCTTCCCTAACTATGAGAGCATCTGTGCTTTCATTCAAAATGAACCTTATAAGCCCAAGGAAATTATATCCATAGAAGATAACAAGATTCCAAAAGGCTTGACTCGTCTAGAGAGTTCATTTTCATCTATTGATTTAGGCAATAAAGAGAAACATAAAGAAGAGGAGTTGAAAAGGAAAGTGCGTGAAACCATATCCTTGAACATTGGGACACCTGAGTCTCCAAAGAATGTTAAAATAGGTGCCCAATGTTTTGATGAAGAGAAAATGAAGTTTGTCAAGCTACTTGGTGAATTTCAAGATGTTTTTTCTTAGTCTTATGAGGATCTTTTTGGTTTTGATCCTGGTCTTATACAACATGCCATCCCCATCAAAGAAGGCATAAAACTAGTTAAGCAAAAACAAAGACCTTTCAACCCTGCACTAGAAGCAACTATTCGAAAGGAGTTGGAAAGACTCTTGAAAGATGGAATCATATTTCTAGTCCAATATTCTGAATGGGTTACCAATTTGTCTCCTCTTCAAAAAATGACCAGTCAAATTAGATTATGCATTGACTTTCATGCATTAAATCGGGTTGTTGTAAAAGGTTACCTTCCCTTCCTTAACATAGAAATGATTTTGTAGCAAGTTGCAGGGTCACAGATGATTCCCTTACTTGACATTTTTTCCGGTTAAAATAAAATCAAGGTAAAAGGCAGATAAAATCAAAACCACCTTTATTACTCATTGGGGTACCTTTACTTATGAATGCATTCCTTCTGGCTTATCTGATGCAAGTACCACTTTCAAAAGACCTATGCAAATAAATCTTGAGATTTGATCAGTAAGGTTATTCATGTCTATCTTGATGATCTAATTGTGTACTTTAAAGGACTATCAATTGTCTCGAATTTTCAAGAATTATTGTTGGGTCCTTTCAAGATCGCTTTTTTCCTGGGTACTAATTATTACATCCTAAAGGATTTACAGGAGCGATGTTTTTCTTACAACACTAATGGTTCTCACTTAAAGCACTACGTGGAACCAACTTGAAACGTTTTAACGCTGTTTGGTTTTTCTATATATTAGTAGTCTAGTTCTGCTTTCATTTTCCCATTATTTTTCATTTCTACTTTTACAGTAGTTTGATTTCTACGTTCCTTTTTAATAGTTTTCATGTTGTTTTGCAAATTTTGTTATTTGATTTATGCTATTTTAAATTTTTTAATCCTATTTATGTTATGATTGTTATTGCTTTTCATATTTTAGTTGATTTTGGTCAAGAATAAGATGTTGGATCAGTTCTTCCATAGTGACACTCCTACAAGATATTGTTAGTCAATAACAATCAATCTTACATAGCTGTTACGATGTTCCCCTGAAAGCACACTTGGATTTTTTATCTTCTTTCATTGCTATCTTATAAAGAAATTGGTTATCTCCCGTTTCTGCTTTCCATTTCTTCATCCATTTGAGAATTAAAAGAGAAAGTCCATAATTTTTTCTCCTTGAAGTAAAGAGCAAATTCTGGTTGAATGATTATGCATACATGGACAAACCCCCTCATACTTAACATTTTTCATGAGTTATTCCCGAATTCCCGGTCATTTTTCCATTAAATCCGCTCACTTCCCCCTGTTGCATAATCATTCTAGTTATATCTTCTTGATTTGTTGTTCTTGTTCTACAAAACCATGTTTTCTAAGTTCTAATCTGTTGGAAACATATTTCCCTGTGGAGTCGCTAGTTTGTTGACGATAAAAATTGCAATGAGGATTTCGCCCGCAAAGTATTGCTAAAGCCTATTATTTAAACTAAGCTAATGATATATAATACTATTAGATGGGACCCCCTTGTATATTGGAGGATGAGATAAGGTTCTTATTACACATTTATGCTATTGTTCGACACTACTTACAGGGTTCTACATGATTGATGATGAAGTATTGATTTTGTTGCGACATAATGGCAGATGAATAATGGGTTTTATGTGTTGATTTCGTTACTCTAAGCTCTAAAATCCATGTTATGAATGGATTATGTTCACTATTATTACATTGCTATTGTATCCATGATTCATCACATGTTGCACCTACACAAGACACATGTTAGTTATAACAAGAGACAAAAGCAATATGGAATAAATCCAAGAAAAGTTAACTATGCTATACTATGCTATGCTATGTTATACTCTATTCATTTGAAATTAAAGGAGTTGATGTTAGTCCTAACTAGAAATGTTATGGGATATACGATTTTATTGAGTTATATGAGGCACATGTGATATATGTTATAGTATGGTTTTTGCAATGGTTAATATGGATCGGGTGGCGCAATTGACAAGTAATGTGTGCAAGTTACGATGCATGGATTAATGACATGGATTAATGGTTGGTTGGTTGTCATGTACTACGTAATTGAATGAGAGGGAGGATGGAAGTGACATGCAGTAAATGCACATCAATCCATACTTCTCCCACTGGCCGCCACCCTAGAATGGTTATTGTTCATTTGGTTTTTGTTGTGGTTAAGTCCGAGATTTAGGCGTGGAGGGAACTTCTCGACCAAACTCGCATTTTTAAGGCCATTTGGTTACAGGTATGTTTTTTTCGCCCATCCATGAATTCACTCTGTATAAGAAATGAACGTTGGCTCAGTAATGTATTGGTCTGTGTTTTTCTTGAGGCTGGAAACTGTGTAAAATCTGGTGTTTTGTTGGCACAGGGGAAAACCTAGGGTTCAATGCTACAAGAGCACACCAAAAAAACACTAACTACCAGCCCTTTCGGTGAGACCTGCAAAGCAGATGAAGTCTCACTCGAGGTAGAGGCAGGAGTGGTTGTAGGACTCAAGTGTCTATAACATTAGTTGGGACACATATATGTGATTATACTACTTAATAAAGCATTCATCACCTTTAGTTCTTTAACATGCAATCATTATCTACTTCGCTGGTAAAACAGAGCTTCACATCCTTCACAAATATCTTACCATATTTAAAAACTTAGCATCAATAGATTATCCAGATCTAACAGATCAAGCACTTAGCACATACATATAGATTAGATCTAACAATCTACGCATCATTAGCACTAAACATCATCAGATCTATCTATCAAGCACTCAGCATATAACATATGAACATACAAAGATAAGGCACAAAGAAAGATGACGCAGGGTTTACGTGGTTCACCCCCACCCTGGGGTTACGTCCACCAACTATTCTTCTCTATTATTTCAGTCAATCAGTTACAACACTGAGCCTCAACAATCCTTACTCCGCATAGGACAAAATATCTGCGCAGCCCACTAAATCCTTCTTCCTCATGTTATATCACTGAGCCTTTCACAATCTATCACAACCATTTGCACTCGGCTTTGCAAGCCTCTTACAATCATGCACAAAGCATCAAAAACCCTACTTTCACTTAACATACATTCACATCACTTGGGTGTAACACTTAGCTCATTCATTACTCTAGAACTTAGTTCATCGACCCTTCTTACATTTCCTAGCTACTTATTTATATATTACAAAAGTGGGCCTTAGCATGGGTAAACCCACGGGCCGACATCCCTTTCCTGTTACATTATCCCAAAAACCCAAAAATGGGCCCAAAGGGGGGTTGAGATACTGTGATCTATGCTTCGTCTTGCGCTCCTCCTTCGACAGGCTGTCGAAGTCCCAAAATAAGTCAACATGACCAAGAAACTTCCAAAACTTGGTCAGGGGCCAACAGGCCCCCAACACTCACCTGTGAATCATTCCGAGTCACTCTGATATGACCAAGTCTGCCTCGAATGCCTCGAGATGCTTAGACTTGCTGCTTTGTTGTATCCTCTTTCTCGATGAACTCCTATATCAGTGCATCGTTCATTGGTCCTTCCAAGCGCTTCTCTGCTGAGAGGATGAGTTGTTCAAGCTCTGCTCCTTCGCTCTCGATCTCTGTAAATAATAGGCATGCATGACCTTGCATAGGTTGAAGTCATTGAATGACTTCCATAACTTTACTTTGAAGCATATGAACCTGTTGTTGAGTTGTGCATTGTTCATGCGATCTCTTCATCATGTCTACAGCTGATAGGGCCTTTAGTTGTACTTGTAGTGTATCTGCATGTTGTTTTGCTTCTTGGAGATGCAACTCTAGCTTCTGTAATTATGGATTCTATGCAAGGTTTTCGTATGTCTGGGCACTCTGATATTTAGCTGCTTGCACTCCAAGGAAAGATCTTTTAATCTTCCAACTGCATTGCGAGAAGTTGCTTCTCGTTGGTCTCTTATCTCCTGAGGGGTTTCGGGTACATCACAAAGTTCTAGATCTGTGATGTGTTGTTGTACCTTCTAGATTACCTCTTCTAATTGTGCCACCTACTGTGGAACTTGGTCCTCGGTCTAGAATTCAACGATTGTCATAGAGCGAAGTGCTCTATTGACCCTTTCCTTAACTTCAAGTTGCTCAATGAGAAAATTTTCCTTGCTTTGTTGTAGCTCTGCTTTCTCTTCATCAAAATTTTCTTGCATAGCAATATTCTCTCATTCTGCATTATTGCGTTATTCTAACAGAGCTCCCTATGCTTGTGCCAAAGCCTGGGCAGCTTGTGTTGTTTCCTCCTGTTCTCGTCGAAGGCGAGCTTCGACCATATCAACAATTTGGTGGAGTTGAGTTGGTTCATCTCCTGTTTCTGGTGTTCCTGCTATTAGGGGCGCAGTGGATACTGTGCGGCTAGACTATAGTGTCTGCTACACTTCTTGAAATTCGACCTTGATCCGACTGAACATCTCATCCTGCTTGGCTTCCTTCTTCTCTGCTATCTCCAGCAAAGCATCATTTAGTGAATCGACGATGAATTCGAAGTCGTCTGAGGTTAGGGTGGTCTCAAACTTGGTTTGATTTTCTTTCATTTTCTTCCTTGAAGAAGGTTTCAAAGGGGAAACCTTCCTTTTCTTTGAGGGATCATCTTCGTCTCTTGGCAGTGTGACCTTTTCCTTCTTCTATTCAAATTCGGTGCCATCTATCTCTTCACCATCACCTATGCACTCAGGTGAGATAGAGGGAGTCTGTGCTAAAGTGCTATGGACATCCTGGGCTTCTTCATTCTTCTTGGTCTTTCTCTGTCTAGGTGTATCGTGCATGACTTCTGGACTATCAACATCAGAGAGCTCTACGGGGTCAGCTGGGATGAGGAGGTCTGTCGACCACTCCTTAGTAATCTCTTCTAAGTATTCCTCTATTAGTTTGTAGTAGGACTGCAACTATTGGTGATGCTCATCAGCATGCGGTGTGATGTAGATGAAGTGGCGGCCCGTGTTGAATTTCATCAATGGCCTAAATCTGTGAAGTGTGTTCGGGGTAATGCAAGGCGTAGCCTGGATTGTGATCTTCAATTGGTTGTAATAAGTGTGGAAAATGACATTGGACTGCCATTGCTTGTTCATGTCACTGGAGTACCATAGAGTACTAAACTTCATGACTAGTGTCTCAAAGGTCTTGACATCTGGGAATTTTGCACCTTCCGACATCTCCCATGCGATGAAAGTGATTAATATAAGCAACCAACTAAAATGGAACTCATACCCTTGGTCCTGCACTTCCCTGCAGTCTAGTTCTAGCTATTTCATGAAGTATTTGGCCCAATTTATATGTAGTCCCTCCGCGCACTTCCCTGTGAGGTCTACTACAAATCGAGTCACTTGGGCTAGTCGGTTCTTGCGAACTAGCTTACCTGCGATAAGCTAATAGGAAAGGCGCACTGCGCCACTCTAGATAGAGGCTACCTTGTAGCCTCATGTGCCCTTCTCGACATCTCCATACGTATCCTTTATCTTATGCGCAAGAGCGCGATCTACGGTCTTTCCGGGGTAAAAATCCTATGGGTTGGGGCCCTGCATGCTTAACCTTGTGATCCAATTGATCAAAGTCAGATCCACTATGATGTGGTGGTTCAACCATAAGTATCCTCCATGATAGAAGGACATCAACAACTTGACACAAGCATTCATTTCTTGATGCTCCCCGAAGTAAGGAACCTTCATTACATTGAGTAGGGTTGACTGCGCAAGGTTCTAGGTCCATGATTGAGCGATGATCTTGGAGTTCTTTCCTTTGGTTCATGTCAAATATTTATGAGGGGTGAGCATACTGTAAGCCTTTTTGTTGTCAAGGTTGAAGTCACTAAACTTCAATGTGGTGAGCTTATCCTGGTCGGCACGAATTGCGCGCACTTCTTTCGGAAGGTACACAGTCATCAAAGCATACTCAAATTCGCGGGGCACACTATTACGAGTGATGGCGTCGCTCAGAGGAGGTAGATAAGTAGGTAGAATTCTTAGAATTAGTCTAGCATTCGCAAGATCGTATCTATGCTTAGTTCTCTTTTCATCAGTTGGTCGGGATGGGCCGACTCGAGCAGTCGACGGGGAGGCTTGCACTCATCTTGTCGATGATGCCTGTACACCTATAGACAATCCTCTTCTTGACATGGTTATTTCAGCCATTAAGTCGACCAAAACTTTTGTCATAGTTGCTTCTTCGGTGGTGAGCTCTTTGGACATATGCGCTCGAGATGGATATCTTGGGTTCTCAAAGTAACGTTGGCACTACAATAGGGTAGAAGGCAAAGGCGTAGTGATCATTGGGAAATCTTAATCAAGGCTACGAGCTCAATTTCTCAATTAGAAAAAGTGTTCTCGTTGCATGGCGCGGCGGGATAAATAGACAACTTCTGTAACAGATCGCTTGCAACAGATATGAAAGCTTCATTAACTCTGTTATTTCCGTTATAGCATGGTCCAATAGTCTAATGATGAATCTTTATTTCTTTTATGTTTGTTCGGAGCGGAAGTCGAACGGATATATCGGTCCCAATGGCTATATTGCTTCGTCATGGCGAAGTGCCCTATGTCGTTGTTATGATATCCCAACGAAGCTCAAATTCTGTAATTTTTCTTTCTGCGAGGTCTCCTCTAGAACCTCCTATAATCTTTCAGTATTAGCCCTTTTCTTTCTTAACTTTCTATCCTTCTTTCTAGTGAGCTTCATCTCGGTAATGCTTTTCTCATTCTGATTCTTTTCTTTTTTGGTCTTAGCTTCTTCGCGTTGTTGAAATTCTTTCCTAGGGTTTCTGGGTAATACTTCTTTTGTGCCTGGGGTAGGTAATTCAATATTCTAGGGATCCTCTAGTGTTCTCTTAGCTTCGACATCCCAGTTGCTAGTATTAAATATCCGCGATCTGCTCTTCTGTTCCTCATTCAAGTGCGTGATCCTTTTGGTCATAAAGTCTTTTAACTCTTGCTTCTTATGTTCCAAAACTTCTTCTTCTTCCTTTCATCTGGCTTGATCTATATTAATCAAAGGTTTTCCTATTAGCATGGTAAATGAGGTGCTATCTTCAACAAATTTAATAATCTCAAAGTCTTCTTCTGTCGAAGTTCCATTGACAGTGATAGGTATCCGAGCGAGCTTTCCACATAGGTTTACTAGATTTCCTCTGAATAAACTTATTCCTCCTAGTGAAGGGATCATAGCAGGCCTTCCTATAGCTTCCCAGGTTCTCTCTGGAATAATATTCATCTGTGTTTCCTCATCCAGAACACAGTCAATGTCTAAGTCCCCCATTCTCACTTAGATGCATTCCTTCTCTTTGAAGATCTCTGATAAGATGACATGTCGGTGGTCATTCGTGGTTTCTTTTATTTGTATCCATACTTTCTCTTATTTTTGCTGGGGTTCTTCCTTTTCTGGATCTGCCTTAGGGTTATCTTGACTCAGGTTCATTCCTTCAATCTTAGCGATCATTCTAGGGAAATCCAACACTTCATGGTCCATAGCCTTAAAACAGAGGAAATTAGGTCTTCTGCCAGGGCATTCCTTAGCAAGATGTCCTGGTCTTCTGCAACTATAACAGAGGATTAATCCTCTCTTTCTTCCAAATGATCCCCATCTTCGTCTATACTATGCACTAGGATCATGGTAGCTAACCTGCAAACAATTATTTCTAGGATCCTGCATCCATTTGTTAGTCCAAACATTCTTTCTATGCATCGGTATAACATATATTTCATTATTCGTATCAGATCTATTCATATCAAACCTTCTTTCATCTATTAACACCCTATCTTTCAAACTAGGACAAAACCTATCAAATATACCTAGATCCATACTCTAGAAACAAAAATTTCCACTTATCTTACTTTTTTAGAGCACAAAGATTTCATATCTAAGACTTTTCACTATTATTACCATTATTAGAGCACAAAGCTTACAGATCTTACCTTTTTCAATCAAAAATTCTCACTTTTACCTTTCTTGGAGCACAAATCTTTCAGATCCTGCTTCTTTTCTACAGATCTGACCTTCTTTCTTTAGCACAAAGCTTTATAGATCAAGTAGAATACTGCACACTAGGGAACAACTCTACACATAGACCTTTCACAGTTTTAGGATGAATCTTTGCACATAGCTTCCTCTTTCTTAGTTCCCAGCAATCACAGTTTTAGGTCCTGGCAATGGAACCATTTGTTGGCACAGGGGCAGACCTAGGGTTCAACGCTACAAGAGTGCACCAAAAAAACCCTAACTACTGGCCCTTTTGGAAACACCTGTGAAGCAAATGAAGTCTCACCCAAGGTAGAGGCAGGGGTGGTTGCAGGACTCAAGTGTCTGCAACCTTAGTTGGGACACATATCTGTGATTATACTACTTAATAAAGAATTCATCACCTTTAGTTCTTTAACATGAAATCATTATCTACTTCGCTGGTAAAACAGAGCTTTGCATCCTTCACATAGATCTTACCATATTTAAGAACTTAACATCAAAAAATTATCCAGATCTAATAGATCAAACACTTAGCACATACATATAGATTGGATCTAACAATCTATGCATCATTAGCACTAAACATCATCAGATCTATCTATCAAGCACTCATCATATAACATATGAACATACAAAGATAAGGCACAAAGCAAGATGGCACAGGGTTTACGTGGTTCACCCCCACCCTGGGGCTACATCCACCAACTCTTCTTCTCTATTATTTCAGTCAAGAAGTTACAACATAGAGCCTCAACAATCCTTACTTTGCAAAGGACAAAATATCTGTGCAGCCCGCTAGATCCTTCTTCCTCACATTACAACACCGAGCCTTTCAAAATCTATCACAACCACTTTCACTTGGTCTTGCAAGCCTCTTACAATCATGCACAAAGCATCCAAAAACCTACTTGCACTTAGAATACATTCACATCACTTGGGTCTAGCACTTAGCTCATTCATTACTCTAGCACTTATCTCATCGACCCTTCTTACATTGCCTAGCTACTTATTTATATATTACAAAAGTGGGCCTTAGCGTGGGTAAACCCACAGGCCGACATCCCTTTCCCGTTACATTATCCCAAAAACCCAAAAATGGGCCCAAAGGGGGGCCAAGATCCTGTGATCTCTGCTTCGTCTTGCGCTCCTCCTTCGATAGGCTGTCGAAGTCCCAAAATATGTCAACATGACCAAGAACCTTCCAAAACTTGGTCAAGGGCCAACATATTTACTTTGGAATGGTTGTTTGTGTTATTCGTTGCAAATGGAAAATTTGATGGTGGAAGTCGCGATATCATTAGTTGTACTTTGTGTTGGAAGTCATGATGGCTCTTTATTGTCTTTATGGTTTTTTGTTAGAGGGTTTCATTATGTTTGGCCTTGTTGGTCGTCTCCTCACAGTCATGGTAACCACACCCGGTTGTATTTGGTGTTATGGGGTTGTTGTGTATAATTGAACCACCTTTTGGGCACTACATATCATTTTTTCCACTTGGTCGTAAGCTCATTTTATGTTATTGGTGTCCATGCAGTTGGTTATGTGTGGCTATTATGCAAAGAAGCTTGATTTAGGGTTGGTTGTTATTACCTTAGCTCTGTATTTCTATTAGCATTATTTGGATTTTGGGGAAAACCACGAGGGTTATGACTCTACGTGTTCTTGATGTTGGTTACTGGCCAGTAAGGAACCTCTTCTCCTCGGTCTCATGGTCTACCCTACCTGGCGTTGAACTGTCACCATGTCTTTCAATATAAGGGTTATAAAGCTTATGGTTCCACCATGCTTGTCTCGAAGGCTCTCACCTACTGTTGATATGGTTGGCCTCCGGTCTCCCTGTGTTTGGTTCAACCGAGCGAGCCCTTGATTATTTTGATTCATTAGTTACAGAGCCCGATTTTGGTAAACTAAACTAGTCATGCCTGTTGGGCATTGGTTGAGTGTCATAAGTTTGTTTGAGTTATTTTGTCATCGGCTTTGATTGTTGGCTCGTCTCTATTTGATCGGGTTGATTACACAGTTGTAATCGAAAATGATAATTGGTATATAGTTTCCACATTATTTTATTATGACAGTTGAATCGATAAATCAACATCATTTTATGGTTTGATTGGGAGTAATTGGATATGTATAGTTACATAAATGCTTCTTTGTGTTATGCATTGGTCTATGTGTTTCTTACAATGTGGTATAAATTGATGTTATGGTTGTTGTTACTGTGCGTTTAAATTTCCCGAACGAGATTATTACAATTTGAAGTATTGATAATTGTGGCTTGGCTGTCTATTGTGTATGATTTATGGATATTGTGCATCGTATCGTTTTATTGTACCATCTGAGATGGGCATGGGGTTTTTATTAGTATGGTTTCATTGCAATTTAATTGTGAAATTGGTTAGAGGAATGGAATCGAGCACGTTTTAAAAGAGCTTGTGTCTATGTTTGATTTGAGGAATTAAATTATGGGCAGTGGTGATGTTTTTATGTTGAGCAGAGTTGAAGCAGTATGATTGTGTGCTCATTGGACTTTGTTTTAAATATAAAAGAGAAGAAATTGAAAAGAAACATAATTCTTTTAAAACAAAGTGGGTGAAGTCATGACGATTCAGAGTATGACTATTCTGTGCTAATTGAAGGGTTTTAAGGAAATTAAATGTGGGACAGTGAGTAAGTTTTAACACATAGTAAAGGTTTAATTGACCACAATGATTGTTTAATTTATGTTGGAATAGTTGTATTGAATACATAACTGTTTGTATAGATTACTTAATTGATTTTTCGAACAATATTTGCTCTTTTCCCCTACCATTATTTCACTTTTCGCTAATTACAATTCCCCTTGCCTTCCCATATTCACTATCCACTTCCTGTTCCTAAAATTTAATTATAGTTAAGATAAGTTATGTATTATGACAGTTAAGAGATCGCATGGATGAATTGCAGTGATATATTCTTTTGGTTTTGTAATATACTAGATATTAAAAGTATGCAAAATGTAAATAAAATGCTAGAAATGGAAGGATAACAACAATATAACCAGAGCAATCACCACAATATCATTGAAATGAAATAAGAATAACAACAGAAATAACACTTTGATTATGAAATCAATGTTCACGGGCCTCTTTGAGGGGGCAACCTCCAGTTGAGCAGAGCTCTATTACAATAATATCCAAGCTAGGGTTCTCATACCCTCGACTCCTATTTATACTAAATATGTCTATCAAAAGAATCATCTAGAGGAAGATCCTTCTAGAAGCGGAAGCTTCTATTAGGTCTTATTACATTCGACTTATTCTATTTTATTGAAAGGCCTTATTAATATTGACCTTTATTACATCTGAATATATTGTTCTACCAATGTGCGGGTTACGACCCTAACATGTCTTCCCCCTTAAAAACAACCTTGTCCTCAAGGCTTGAGATGTGGATATTGCTGCAGAATGGTAGTTGGTTCCCAAGTGGCATCTGTTGGAGTTGTATCTTTCCACTAGAATAACACTTGATGGTTCTCTGACACAGGCAACGCTCACGCTGGTCCAAAACTGCTTGTGGTTGTAGCCAAATGGATCCTTCTTCGGCTAACTCGGGAAAGTTGGTATGAATTCAACACTTAGTTCCAATCACCTTCTTTAAGCATGAAACATGAAAAACAGGATGTAGCTTAGAATGACTGGGAAAAGTTAACTGATAGGCCACCTATCCCACACGCTTGAGAACTGTATAAGGACCACATAATTCTGGCGCTAGCTTCTGACAATGCTCGACCTTGAGGGAATTTTTCTTGTAAGGTTGCAGTCGAAGAAACACTTGATCCCCTTCTGCAAATTGACGTTCAGGGAGACCTTGATATGCTTGTTGCTTCATGCGATTCTATGCCATGACCAAATTCTCTTTGAGGGTACAAAGAATAGCCTCTTGAATTGTAAGCATTTCGTCAACCGCTTGGACCTTCGAGACACTAGGTAAGTATGAGAGAACTGAAGGTGGCTTTGTTATGGCAAAATTTGCCTCACCATTGCTATCTTGCACAGAGGGCCTTTTTCCATTTCCCTATGCAGACTTGTCATCCCTTTTTGATGAATCCAGAGCCAAAGATATACATGTTTCCACATATACGCTCCCTATCAGTTATGCAAGATGCGTATACGCTTGCTGCTCCACTACAACCCACGTATATCGAGATTTGTGCCAGAAAATACAAAAATGATTCGGGTTTCCATGTCACGACAAAAGATCTCTGATCCTTGGCCTTCCACATACTAGAAACATTCTGAATTGGCCCTTCAGTTGCATTCTGAAGGCTATAAAAGCACAATTTCAAGCTATGGAAAAATAAGGAGAAAGCATTCAACTTTGAGAGAAAATTTACTCTGGAGAAATTACTTCATATTGAGTCTGCATCCCTTTGTCCCTCAAGTATGAACACAGTGTTGGTTGTGGAGCCTGATTATCTTCCTGACTCAGAGGTCTTGTGTTTTTTCAGCTGTGTTTATACCCCATGAAGACTTTACACCCCAGAATTATGTACACTCTTCCATGCAAGGGAGTGCAGAAGGGGGGTACCCTCTCTGCGGGGTCCGAGGGGCCTATCCCCCCGAAGGAAAAATTTCCTTGTAAAAGTATATTGTAATTTCATTGTAAATTTGGACCATTCATTATAAGGTCGCAGATCTAACGGTAGAAATTATGTTAGGGTTTTTTTCCCTAGAAGGAAACCCTCTGTTATGAGGGAAATGTATTGCGTCTATGCATAATTATGAGTATTATATTCTTAGAGAGGATATTGTGAGAGAAATAAGAGGAAGTTACAACGAGTTTTGTTGTAGGTTGTATCCCTTCATTTGCTGGATAATAATAAAGGAAGGACCTGGCAATTTCTCTGGTGGACATAGCCCACACTGGGTGAACCACATAAATCTGTGTCTCTATTGTATTGTGTATCTTTTGTGTTTTGTTTCCGCATTTGTTTTATTTTATTGCTCTGTGGTCCTATTTTTCTAACAACTGGTATCAGAGTGAAAGGTAACATGCAGGAAAAGAGGGTTCCTAGTTCAAGTGGGAGAAATGTCAGAAGATGGAAAGTTTAGGGTCGAGAAATTTAACGGCCAAAACTACCAGTTATGGAAGATGCAGATAGAAGATTATTTATATTAGAAGGATCTATTCCTACCATTGGGCAGAGTAGAAAAGAAGTCGATGGCCATGAAGGATGAAGAATGGGAGATTCTTGACAGAAAGGCTCTAGGAACGATACGGCTGAGCTTGGCAACGTCGGTGGCTTTCAATATTTTGAAAGAAAAGACAACGAAGGATCTGATGGACGCATTGGCTAAACTGTATGAACAACCCTCGGCATCCAATAAGGAATTTCTAATGAAGATATTATTTAATATGAAGATGTCAGAAGGTAGGTTTGTTGCAGATCATTTAAATGAATTTAATATGGTTACTAATCAACTCAGTTCTGTAAAAGTGGACTTTCATGATGAGGTTAGGGCTCTTCTAATCTTGTGCTCATTGCCAGAAAGTTGGAATGGCTTGGTCATGGCTGTAAGTAACTCTATCTCTGATTCAAATACTTTAAAATTTGATGATGTTGTTGGTGTTATTATTAGTGAGGAAATGTGATGGAAAATCACAAGTGAGACATCAGGTAATGTGTTGAACATGGAGAACAGGGGAAGAAAAAAGGGTAGAGGAAAGGGCTCAGGGAACTGTGGTAATTCTAGGAAGGACAGATCCAAATCCAGACTTGGAAAGATAGAGTGTTGGAATTGTGGGAAGAAAAGACATCTTAAGAAAGACTGCAGAGCTCCAAAGAAACAAAGAGATGGACAACAAGAGAGAAATCAGGAAGCAAATGTAACAGGTGATGTGTTACAAGATGCTTTGATT
>SNQJ01S0076358.1:45182-61384 GCA_010110895.2 Picea sitchensis
GATGAGAAATTTTCCAGGTCCAAGAAGGTTCAGAGTCCAACATATACAGCAGTGGTGGAGTTGTTGAGATCAGTCTCCAAGTGGGAGATTGTTGGTTGTGGAGCCTGATTATCTTCCTGACTCAGAGGTCTTGTTTTTTTCAGTCGTGTTTATACCCCATGAAGACTTTACACCCCAGAAGTATGTACACTCTTCCATGTGGGGAAGTGAAGAGGGGGGGGTACCCCCTCTACGGGGTCCGGGGGGCCTATCCCCCCGGCTAAGGGGTTCAGGGGAGAAGCCCCCGAAGGAACAATTGCCTTGTAAAAGTATATTGTAATTTCATTGTAAATCTGGAACGTTCATTATAAGGTCGCAGATCTAACGGTAGAAACTATGTTAGGGTTTTTTGCCCTAGAAGGCAACCCTTTGTTATGAGGGAAATGTATTGCAGCTATGCATGATTGTGAGTATTGTATTATGAGAGAGGAGAATGTGAGAGAAAGAAGAGGAAGTTACAGTGGGTTTTGATGTAGGTTGTATCCCTTCATTTGTTGGATAATAATAAAGGAAGGACCTGGAAATTTCTATGGTGGACGTCGCCCACACTGGGTGAACCACGTAAATCTGTGTCTCTATTGTATTATGTATCTTTTGTGTTTTGTTTCTGCATTTGTTTTATTTTATTGCTCTGCGGTCCTGTTTTTCTCACACATTGTTCATCCCCCAAGATTTTTCCCTATTGTTGAGAGAACCACATTGACTCTCTCTTGTGAGCTTGCCTTTGGTGGAGGATTGAAGTGGTGGAGGCCCAGTTGGAAGTGTTGGTGCAATTATATGCATAATATATTACCAAACATAAATTATCAACCGGGATTCATAATCAGTAGAGTTGATGCACTATGTGTGCCAATAACAGATAGGTTCCTATGTCTGTTTAGTATAGCTAGATAAGAAAACCATTTAGAAACCAACACACTTTTAAAAATAACAATCTTCACGCAATTCGAAAGCTGGAAAGAAAAACTCATAAATAAACAAAACTTATAAACAAGCAAAACTCATAAACAAGAAAAAGTTCTTGTTCAGGTGATGGAACTGTACATTGATGTCTTATGAAAAGAAAATATGAACGTTGATTCTATCTCCTGGAGTAACTAAACTAACAAGTGGGATGCTCCATTAAAGCTCATGTATGGTGAAATACGATGATCCAATTGTTTCCTACATTACCACACTTTGCAACAAATTCGAATAGTGAAATCAAACAAAATAACATGAAATCAAAATAACAAATACATGAAATGAAAATATACACTAACAATTTACAATAAGCTTACCAAGATGGATCGGTGGCCCTTGTCGATGCCAACATGGAAGCTTTAGATCACCAGATGCTAACTTCTATGCGAGACAAAATCACTGAATCCAAACTTGCATTAATCTTCAATAGGTAGGTTTACAAAAGGAGTCTCTTCATGAATCCAATACATCATAACAATTCTCCTCAAGAACCTATCTCATAACAATTCCCTTAATCTACATAATAATAATTATTCTTCTCCATCAACATAATAATGATTATCCCCCTCTCATGAAGAGAGGGCACTCTCTTTTATACATGAGAGATTTGAAAAGAAGATAAGCATCTCATAATTACAGATCCACTTTTCTCTCAACCAATTTCTCATTATTACAAAATATTGTCCCTTCAAATCCTCACACATATCTCTCATATATCTTGGATAAGATATGACAACCAAATCTCCATGATCTTCTCCTTGGAATAGGCTTGAATTATCTCCTCAAATCTTGAAATGGTGGAGGAAGTATTCGAGAAGTCTTTTGAATTAATCCTTCACATATTCCTACACATGATAAAGCTCACACATTTTTTATATATATACGAAAACATGTCAATTTCCTAATATTTAATCACAAATTCCTTTTTAATACTAAAATAAATGATTTGGAAAATAATAAGGTTTAACCCATATTTAATTATGAAAATGGTATCATGAAAGGTTAATGGGGCGATGAAATGTGAAGAATGATGAAGGGAAAGGTGGATGGAAATATGACATTTCTTAGTCCCAACAGGAAGGAACTTGGTTTCTTGGTTTCGAACCATGCCGACACAGAAGTCTGTAATGTTGTCACTTCTACTAATTAATCATTAATAGAAATACTCATTTCCCGTCCTATTGCTATATTGAAAAGGTATGATTACTATCCATGGGCATGTTTGTAATGTTTATTGATGGATTATTCTATCTAATGTGCTAACCCCTTTATATCATCACTATATACTTGCTCTGTTTGTTTGTTAAGAACTTATTGCAGGTATAAAGCTTTGGGTTGAAGTGCTCAAAGGTGGAACATCATCAAATGTTGGATAGAGGTAGGCCTATTTCTTATCTTGAACATTAGTTTATATAGCATATGTTGGAATTGAGTTGATGTTAGTCCTTGGTTATGGAAGTATGCGAAGATCAAGGAAGAAAATGGAGAATGCGAACTGTGCGGAAGATGCAGTGACTGTTATTGGGTTGAAGTGAATAAAAGAGAAAAAAAGATGGAGTGAAGCCCGAGAAAGAAATCCATTGGACGAGGAGATCAGGGATGACATATAATCAAGGAAGAAGGATCGTAGACAAATCAACAAAAGGAAAAATCTATTGTTGGATGCTTTGGAGCACCGCACGAAAAGAAAGGAAGGACAAGATGGAGAAGCCCTAAAAATATGGGTCAAGTTGACCTAGGGTTTTAGACACCTAGGGTTTTGGTATCTAGGGTTTTGGCCTAAGGATGTTGCTGAGCTATTGTAATGTATAAATAGAGGTCAAGAGGACCTGGGTTGGGTTGGTATCAAGATAGATTGTCATTATTACTAGTGATCGATGTGATTGTTGTTGTGAGAGACTATTGTGGAGAGAGAGAGAAGCGCTAAGAGTGAGAACCTTCTAGTATTGTAAGATCTTCAGATGGGTGTGAAGATCAACCCTACAGATGGGTGCACAGGGAGGGGAGAGAAAGAGAGGAGAAGAGAGAAGATCTACTAGCTAAGAGCGTAGATAAGAACTGTATGCTTTACCTTAATATATTATAGCACAATTATGTGGACTTAGCCCTAGAGAGAGGGTGAACCACGTATATTTGGTGGTGTGTGTGAATGATACTTTGTGTCTCTCATTGATATACTGTGATTGAATTATTACTTTAGATCTGATAAGTAGATGTGCATAATAGATCTAATTTGATAAGTGATATATGAATTTTGTGTTGTTCTTGTGTTAGATCCACTTGATATTCCCTTTGGTTGTAGACATCTTTGTCCTACAACCCCCTCATAACTACTTCGGGTGAGAATGCATCTTCTTCGCAGGTGTTGCCGAAAGGGCCAATAGTTAAGGCTTGTTGGTGTGCTCTTGGAGATGAACCCTGGGTCTACCCCTGTGCCAACAAATGGTTATGTTGTCAGGACATGAATCTTTTTGAGTGAATGTCAAGGTGGTTTCCATCGAAGACAGAGATTCAAAAGTGGATAGAGGATCAAGAGAAGGACTTCACTGAAGCCCAGAATAAGAACCCTAATCTTAGCACTGAGGATTGGCTAGAAAGATATATCTTCACCGATATACACGAGATATTCTTTGGAGGGATCCATCAGGAGCTATATGAGTGGCTAGCTAGATTAGCAGATACCCAGTTCGATATTTGATCTAGACCTCATATGGTTTGGATGTCGGAGTTGATCACGAAGGTCAAAAGAGTTGATAACATTGTATCACGAGTAGTAGATCACTGGTTTGATAGCACCATTGGAGGGTACATCACAGAGTTTGTTGTTGATAGAGTAGAATCGTATAGCCAAGCCTAGAGATATTTTTTCAAGGGACCTCGAGGGAAATTTTTGAATTTTTTAAAGCTGAGAATCAAGATGCTATTACATGAGAAGAACATCTTGAAGATACAATAGATTGGTTGGATCAAGAAAGGATAATGTTCAAAAATTCGGACAACGACAACGACACAGAAGATGGACATACGCGTAGCGGGAGAGTATTAAAAGAAGTTCATCTTGTGAACTTGTTTAAGAATAACTACGGGGAGGAAGGTTTCTATAGTGGAGAAGAAGAAGAACTGATAGATGAAGAACATTCAGAACCCGCTAGGGCAGAGGAAGGAAAAGTTGAAGAGCTTTTCCGAAGAGAACCTGAAACCTCAGAAACTGCGCAGACCATCAAAGTAAGTATTGTTATCCCTCATGTTGATTCAGTATTATCAAGCAACTAGAGTAATCCCAGTCACCAGAGCGTCCATAGCATTTCCAATAGTAGTCCACCACATATTTCGTCAGGAACCCTAGGAAGATCTATGGCAGATGAGATGAGACTCCCTATCTTTAGGGGAGATGGATCTGAAGATCATGATCAACACTAGTTTCTATGTGAATCCATATGGAATATTAAGAATGTCACAGATGAAGCTGTCAAAAGAACTCAATTCAGTACAACTCTCATAGATCGCACACTGAGTTGGTACATGAAACTTGTCCAAGGACTTGCACAACCTAAGCCATTGAATCAGATCAAGAACACGCTAATTGCAGAATTCAAGAAACCTAAGTCAGAATCCCAATGTATCACAGAGATGAAAGAGATCAATAATAAGGTGGATGAACCTGTTTGGGAGTTCGATCAGAGATTCAAGACCTTAACAGGCCGATTGACTTTTCAGATACAAACGAACAGAAAAAGGAATGGTTCATTGTTTCCCTTCTACCACACATCAGAGTTCCCCTAATGCAACAAAATATTGCTTCATAGGTTGAGGCATTTGAGATCGCCATGAAGCTAGAATCAACCCCTATGGGAGAATCCAGATCAGGTATGAGCCAAATCTTGATCCAACTAACTAGCTTGTCTCTATAGGTCAAATATATGAATAAAGACAAGGGAAAAGATAAAAGAGAAGACATCTGGTGTGTCAAATGCAGATCAGAAGGCCATGATAAGGAACATTTCCCTCTATTCAATGAATACCTAGCTTCTAAAGCTCCAAGCCCCTTGAAGCAATTCACCTTACCCTGGTGCGAGGTATGCAGAAACATACATTGTACTGGTGAGTGTTATTATATGCAAAAGTATGTTCAGACACCTACAAATTTGTATTGTACATTATGTAAGTCCATAGGACATGATGATAGGGATTTTAGGGCTTATTATCTCATGCATGAAAGGTCAAGAGACATATATAAGCTTCAGGGAGAAGTAAAACAAGAAGGAAACACTACACAGTATAACTCTCCTGGGAGAGGAAACTTCAATCCTCGCGGTCGATTCAAAGGAAGAGGACGAGGAGGAGGAATGGGTCGAGGCTGAGGATAGATCATCTGTTATAATTGCACAGACACCTTGCAAGAGAGTGTCAGAACCCTTGTACCACGTGAAACTACTACAGCTCAGTTAACCATGTTATAGAAGATTGTCCTATGCTACTAGCTAATCTTCAAGAAAGACGAGGACCTCAGCAAAACCCACAAGTGAAATTGATCTATGATGAACCTCGCAGAGAAGACCCTAGATTCGTTGTTATAAAAAGAGGAGGTGATGTCACGAGATATGACAGAATAACCCAAGGGAAGATTACAGAAGACTTAGGGATCAGGAAAGCTACAGAGAAGACAAAAATGTTTGATGCAAGGAAAGAAAGACAAATGTTTGAGGAAGGCAGAAAATAATTCAAAGGAAACCAAGGCTCTGCATCAAAGACAATACCAGAAGTGAGAGAATATGGAATGCCTCTGGCATTTGATCAGTCTGCTTCGCCAAAATAAGGAAAAAATGTAAGCAAGCTCATGGAATTTGTATACACTTGTATTAAGTTGGTTCAAGATGAAAGCTTTGTACAAGAATTACAAAATTTAATCATAAAATATGAGCTAGGAAGGATAGACCCCTTGTTGAATAGGGTAGTACACCAAATTGGTAGGAAGAGAAGGAAAAATAAGGAATTACAATTGAATGCTCAAATAGGAGAGTATGAGATAGACTATATAGTTCTCGACTTAGGGTCAGAGGTCAATGTCATGACGAAGCAAACCTAGGCACTGATGGGAAAATTGAAGTTGATCTATACCACTATCAGGCTTAGGATGGCTAACCAACAAGGTGTCAGCCCATTTGGACAATTGAAGCATGTCCCTGTGGACATTGATGGAGTAAGAAAATTTGCAGATTTTGAAGTAATTGAAATAGTTGATGTCAATTTCCCTTACCCTGCTCTGTTAGGAATTGATTGGGCCTTCAATAACTCTTCTGTTGTTGACTTAAAGAAAAGACGTATGAATTTTGAAGGAGATGGCCTTAGGGTCATCACACCTTTATATCCAGATGAAGGTCGGCAGTACACAAAACCTATCGGAGAAGAAGACCATGCATATGCACTAGAAAACATATATAAACTAACAGCCAAACAACAAGATTACATTAATCCTACAACCGATGGGAATCTAAGATGGCGAAGTGACAAAACGTGCTCATCAGATTCATAAAAATCACTGGATAACTGGCAGAACCAGATGTATGAAGTATCTACAAGGAGATGTGTTATATTAACCAGATAAGTTTACTAGAACAACACAACAGTAAGTAACTTACCCACATTTGATGGTCTGAATCTGTTAGAATCCTTCCTATCAGAATTTGAAGCAAGTGTATCAACACAACAAAGGTTGTTGGAAATGGATGAGGCCTTGAAAGACACACCAGCAAGATGGTGGGGGACACACAAAATTAATATTACAAATTGGGTACAATGTTGTACTCTAATGATAGTGCGATTCTCAACACAAGTAGAAGGTTGCAAAGTTCGCTACACAGGTCGAAGTTGCCCAAAGGACCATGTGCGAAGCTGTGAGGAATCCTAGAGAAACATTCCTCAAGAACAATGGGTACACAGATTCATCAAAACACTGGACATGACACCTATCAACTGGTACCTTCAAGCAGAGTTGTGACTCATCACTATAGATTGGAAAGGTATGACTCAGAATTTTGTAACCACCTTCTTATTTGAAAGTCAATATCCTTCAGTAGATCAAGCACTAGAGTTTGTGAGACATAAAGTATTCGAGGAGGTATCTATCCTTTCCTTAGAACAGGAAGAGGATGAATGGACTGCGCCTCTCTAGAAACTGCAAGGTTGTTACAACATCAATGTCAATGAAGGCGATGATCCAAGGAAGGTGAACATCGCAGAAACAGAGGGCCAGATAGATGTGGAAGAACCAAGAGTTGAGTTTCCATTCATTGGACAACCAATCAAAATCAAGAAAGTCAATATTGGAACAAAGCAGACACCAAAGTTTGCAAATGTTGGAGATTATTGGGATGATTCTACCATTGATAAAATTAGAGAGTTACTGCATGAATATCAGGACTTGTTTCCAACCAAGTTCACTGATATGAAGGGCATTAAAGGGCCTATGGGAGAGATGAGGATCCATTTGAAGCTAGATGCTAGACCAGTCAAATAGATACCTTAGAGACTGAACCCTAAATATAAGGAGAAAGTGAAGATTGAGCTTGACAGAATGTTGGAAGCAGGAATTATAGAACCTGTCGAAGAGTCAGAGTGGAAAAGCCCTATGGTGGTGCAAGATAAGAAAACAGGAGAAATCAGGATATGCATAGACCTTAGGAAGTTGAATGATTATTTTTTGCATGACCCCTTCCCTACACCATTCACTGACAAAGTCTTAGATAATGTGGGAGGCCATGAAGTATATTCTTTTACAGATGGATTTTCATGATATCATCATATCTGAATTGCCAATGAAGACTGCCATAAGACCACATTTGAAACAGAATGGGGATCCTACCAATATACAATGATTCCATTCAGATTGAAGAATGCCCCAACCATCTTTTCCAGGGTGGTGGTCGAAGCATTCAAGGAATTTTTGCATAAGTTTTTAGAAGCATACTTTGATGATTGGAGTGTTTTTAGCTTATTGAAAAATCACATTGAATGTCTAAGGCTAATGTTGGATAAATGCAGGCAGTGTCAAATTGCTTTGAACCTAAAGAAATGTATTTTATTTTCACCATTTGGCATGTTTTTAGGTCATATTGTATGCAAGCAAGGATTGCTAGTAGATCCATCCAAGATTTCCATTATAGTTGATCTACCCCCTCCTATGTCATTCAAACAATTGTGCACTGTGTTGGGACACATAGACTAGTACAGAAAGTTCATTAATGGATATGCTCAGATTACAACACCCATGGAGAATCTGTTGAAGAAGGATTGTTAGTTTAGTTGGACAGAAGAATGCCAACAGAGCTTCGACACACTGAAACAGAAGATGTTTACTGTGCCCATTCTAGTTTTCCCAGATCGGACCAAGGAGTTTCATGTGCATTTCAATGCATCATCCATTGCATTGGGAGTTGTGTTAGCACAACCAGGAACATGAGACATTGACCACCCATTATCCTTTTATAGCAGGAAGCTATCTACAGTTGATATTAATTATACCACTACTGAAAGAGAGGGATTAGCCATGGTGCATGCACTGCAGAAATTTCACCACTATTTGTTGGGAGGACACTTTAAAATTTTTACTGATCACTCTGTGCTGAAATACCTAGTAAACAAGCCAGTGTTGGGGGGAAGGATATGCAGATGGCTGATGTTATTTCAAGAATATGATTTTGAGATCATAGTAAATCCAGGGAGAATGAACAAAGGTCCTGACCACTTATCAAGGTTGGAACATGGAGAAGAGCCAACTAGTTTAGAGGATGCACTACTGGATGCATAACTACTAGCCATTAGAAATATCGATGACCACTTCACAGAGATAATCTAGTTCCTATCAACAGTAATGGCACCTAGTGAATACACAATTCCTCAAAAGAAACAACTAGTGGTGTGTGTTGTAGATTTCTCACTTATTATCGGACATCTATACAAGATGGGA
This sequence comes from Picea sitchensis, assembly GCA_010110895.2. NCBI lineage: Eukaryota > Viridiplantae > Streptophyta > Pinopsida > Pinales > Pinaceae > Picea > Picea sitchensis. The sequence continues at coordinate 54,151 of SNQJ01S0076358.1, forward strand.
CCTGATGAGATATTGAGAAGGTGTGTTATGGAGGTAGAACGACCACTGATCCTTGCGGAAGCTCATGAAGGCATCACAGGAGAACATTATGCAGGAAAAGAAACTACACAAAAGGTTCTTAGAGCTGGCCTTTGGTGGCCTGCCTTACACAGAGATGCTAAAGACTATTCCATATCCTGCGATGTATGTCAGAGGGTTGGGAAACCATCCAGAAGAGATGAAATTCCATTATCACTATAGTTGACCCTACAAGAATTTGAGAAATGGGCCATTGACTTTGTTGGACCTATAAATCCACCAGGAAAGCATACAGGAGCAAGGTACATAATTACAACAACAAAATACTTGACAAGATGGGCCGAAGCAAGAGAAATCAAGGAATGTAGTGCAACTACAACTACGCGCTTCATATTTGATGAAATCATAACCAGGTTTGGATGATCAAATATCCTTATGAGTGATCAAGGAACACATTTCATCAATAAGACAATTGAAGCCTTGACTGAAGAATTTACAGTCCACCATCATAAGAGCACACCATACCATCCTCAAGCAAATGGGACAGTTGAAGCATTCAACAAGATCTTGGAGACAACACTAACCAAGATTTGTTGTGTGAACAGAGATGAATGGGATTTAAGAGTACCAATAGTGTTATGGGCCTATAGAACCACTTTCAAGAAGCTAACAATGCAGACCCCCTTCAACTTGGTATATGGTATTGAAGTTGTTGTTCCAATGGAATACCTGGTACCAAGCCTGAGAATTGTTGCCTTTACAGATATGGATGACCCTAGCATTGTTCAAGAGAGGCTTGCACAATTGGTTGAATTAGAAGAAGACGTATTCATTGCAGGATTCCATCAGCAGGTTCAGAAGGAAAGAGAGAAGGCCTATCATGATAGGCATTGTTGGCACAGGGGTGGACCAAGGGTCCACTCCAAAGAGTGCACCAATAAGCCCTAGCTATTGGCCCTTTCAGCAACACCTGCGAAGAAGATGCAGTCTCACCCGAAGAAAATATGAGGGGGTTGCAGGACAGATATGTCTACAACTAAGGGAATATCAAGGGGAATCTTGTATAAAAACAATCAGTATTCATATATCACTTATCCACGATATCTACTCGGCGCATCTATAGATATTAATATAACACAATAATGCAAAGAACAATATAATAATGGCAGAGATTAAAGCATCAATCACTCACACAACACAAAATATATGTGGTTCACCCTCTCTCTAGGGATATGTCCACAGAACTGTGATTATTATATATTAAGATAAAGCTTACAGTTATAATCTGTTCTCATGGCCAGTAGATCCTCTCTCTTCTTCTCTCTTTCCTTCCCCCTTCCTACACACCCAGCTGCAGGATCTGATCTTCGCACCCAGTTGAATATCTTACAATACTAGAAGGCTCTCACTCTCAACACTCCTCTCTCTCACAGTACAATAATATCTTAACCAACAATAATCAATATCAATACCCACCACTAGTATCGACTCGACCTAGTTCCTCTTGACCTCTATTTATACATTACAGTCCCTCCCCGACAACCTTAGGTTGAAACCTAGGTGTCAAAAACCCTAATTACCAAAACCCTAGGTGATCTGGATTATTTTCGGCACGAAATGAGATCGGAGATATAATAAAGAAATGCATAGAGATATCACAGATATTCAATAATATAACAGAAATGTATCAGAGATGCAACCATAAAAATAGATATACAGTAATACATGATTTCTATTAATGAAAGAAATGTACAGAGACTGTAAAAATACAGAGTGAAAGACTCGCTAGAATGGTGGCAGCTTATCTCTGAGAAGAGATGTGACGGCTACTCGCATTCGCAAGAAGATGATTACAATGAGGCTTTGAAGGCCTTTTTATAATAAACAGGAATTCCAGAAACCCTAGACATCCAAAAACCTAACCCTAGGAGATTAAGCACCAAAATTCATGTGGGCCCCATTTGGGTAAGTTAGTACATCAACTTCCTGGGGTCATAACTTTTGCATGCAATCTTTGTTTCAAGCGTATGATAGCTCATTGGAAAGGTATCATCGAGGAGATTCATTTTGGGGGCTCAATAATGCATTTGGCTATCATTGAGAACCTCGATCTCAAAAAACCTTCATTTAGGCCCTCAAAATGGCCCCAGAAGTTAAAACCTGGTAAAAATAGTAAATTGCCAAAATTGCCAGAAAATTGTTTTGAGCCAATCGGAAAAGGTGGGTGGCCACTAATATCCACCTAGATCACTAGGTGTCTAAAACCCTAGGTGGATAAAGAATCCTCTATTGGACTGTTTTTTTTGTAATCCAAGAAAGAAATTCAATTCACCAAGAAAGGACAATTAAAATTCTTGTTGCATCCTCCTAGAAAATTCCTGACTCATTTTGTCATCATCACTGCCAAATATAATATCATCAACATATACTTCCAAAATAATCATGTTATTACCAACAATTTTACAATAAATATTGTTGTATGTTGATCCTCTTTTGAGGCCTTATTTTTGTAAATAAGAATCTATCCTTGCATACCATGCTCTATGTGCTTGTTTTAGCCCATAGAGTGCTTTCTTTAGTTTACAGACAAAGTCTCCTCTGTTAGTTAATTGGAATCCTTCTGGTTTCTCAATATAGACTTCCTCTTCTAAGTTTCCATTGAGAAATGATGACTTGAAATCCATCTAGTACACTTTAAATTTTTAGATGGAGAAGGCTAATAACATCCTAATTGCCTCTAATCTGGCCACAAGTGTAAATGTTTCTTCATAGTCTACTCCTTAAACTCGAGTGTAGCCTTTACATACCAATATAGCTTTGTTCCTGATTACTTTCCCATTCTCATTCATTTTTTTTTTATACACCCATTTAGTTCCAATGACATTTTTATTTTTTGGTCTTAGAACTAGCTCCCAAGTTTGATTTTTTTCAATCTGGTCCAATTCTTCATTCATAGAATTGACCCAATTCTCATATTTACATGACTCTTTGATTGAACTAGGCTCAATATGTGACAAAAGTGTTATTTCTGTCTGATATAACATTTTTTTTCTTGTGTGCACTCCATTGCTTTTATTTCCAATAATCAGTTCTTTGGGATGATTCTTTTGAGTCATTCTTGAGGGTGTCTTTGTGTCTCTTCTTGGGGATTCTTCTCTTATCTCTTATTCTCAAATATCTTCCTCGCCTTCACTAGTATCCATATCATCCTCTTCCCTTTCTTCTTTATTCTCTTCTACTTCTTATGCTTGTGTACCAACTGACTGATCATCATCTTCATCTTCACTGTCAAGTATAGTTTCTTGATGTTTGATCCTTATCATTTTTAAATCATACACCTTGACATATGCACTCTCAACAATCTTATTTAATCTAATATTGTAGCATATGTATGCTTTCTTGGTAGAATCATATCCAATAAATATACCTTCATCAGATCTAGCTTCAAATTTTTTGAGATTCTCATCAAGCCTTTTGATGTAGCACTTACTTCCAAAGACCTTGAAGTATTTTACCGAAGGAGCACTTCCAAACCATAGTTCATAAGGAGTCTTATTACTATTAATCCAGAGCTGACCTCTATTCAATATGTATACTGTTGTGCTTACAACTTCCCCTCAATATCCATCATATAATTTTGCTTCATTGAGCATAGTCCTTGCAGCCTCCTGAACTATTCTATTCCTTCTCTCAGCAATCCCATTTTGCCGAGGTGTTATAGAAGCAGAGAATTGGATTTTTATTCCATGGGTTTCACAGAAGAGATTAAATTCTTTTGAGGTGAACTCACCACCATTGTCTGATCTAATACATTTGATTTTTGTTTCTTTTTCATTTTCAACAAGGGTCTGAAAAGATTTGAATTTGTTAAGTGCTTTTGATTTTTCCTTGAGAAAACATACCCAACCCATTCTCGTAAAGTCATCAATGAACAACATAAAGTAGGAATCTCCTTGCAAACTTTTGTTCCTTGTAGGTCCACAGAGGTCGGTGTGAACAAGCTCTAAAGACTTTGAGGTTGAGTATTCTTTTGTTTTGAACCTTATTCTAGTTTTCTTTCCTAGTTGACACTGTGCACACATAGGATTTGAGGGATTTGTAATTTTTGGCAAGTTTCTTACTACCCCAAAAAAAAAAAAATTCACTAAATTGTCAAAGTTAATGTGCCCCAACCTTCTATGCCATAGCCAACTTTCATCTACTAAATTTGTAATATACCCCAAATTTACCAATAATGTTTTTTTTTATTAGGGTCATTAAAGTTTTCTTTCGCCTTCAATACTTCTCAAAACACTCCTTAACTATAAATACAGAGTAGTCCTGCTATTTCTTTTATCTTCTGGAAATTACACTTATGATTTTCTTGACATAGGTGCAAAGTTATCTAGACAAGACTAACTCATTCCTATTCTCAAAAAGAGGGAGAAAGAGTAGCTTAGTACCTACTATTATACCCTCCTTAGTAACTCCATCCTACTTGCGCAAGTATACCACAAGACACATTATGGAATTACACATATATATATATGATCCCTAGGATAAATGTATCATTTAATACATAGGTCATATGTGGAATGTCTCCATTAATACATAGTTATTTCTAACATGACACCAGTACGTACATGCATTAATACTCAGAAAGGTTGTGACTATATGGTTGGTAAAAGTGGGTTCATTTCTTGTCGTTCGACGTTCCCATGATAACAATCTGTGGCACAAGTGTTAACAAATCCGAACTTTAAGAGTAAAACCTTAACCAGACGAGAATAAAAGACTAAAACTGTAACCCTAGACTGACTGGCATCGCACCCGCCATAAATTGATAAGAGGTCTGCAGAGGTAGGACCATCGTGACTTAAATAAAACCCTACCTAAGAAATTTATGGTGTCCTGTAATGTACTTATTTTATCTATCGCTCGACCACCATGCCCATTGTGTCCCTGCCACCGCACTCTATTCACATGGCCAGGTACAATTCATAACTACCACCATTATTCTGTTTGGCGAAGGGTTTCTAAGGATATTTCTTTGTTCTTCTCCCTTGGCTCTGTGTCTCTTGCAAAAAAAAATGCTACAATGCTAACCTTGTGATGTTAATCTCGGTAGCATGGCCATAATCGTGGAGTTGGGCACGTTCTGGGCAGGAAGGAAACTAGGAGGAATCTACCAGTCGGATACTACCCTGCGCGAGGTAAGCAAACTCTCGGTTGTTTTTATCTGAACTCTCTGTGATTCTAAAATGTCGAAATACGCACCAATCACCATCTATTCCTCTTGATTCTACTGGTTCTAATTTTCATGGTCTGAGATAGAGTCTTATTGGTTGGTAGTATACCTTGCAATGATCAGGGTTTTTCTCATGGCTTCACTTTTATTCTCTGTATCAAATCCTAAATCCCTTATACCCTGAGATAGGTATTTTCTCTACGAAAACCCCGTAGGAAGTCCTGGACTGTAATAATGTCGAAGGGAGCGAGAATGTCCAACAATGCATGACTTACTGTATCTTTAGTTTCTCGTACTGTTTTATTAAATTTCTATGCAACTCAATAGAGATACAAATTCTTGGCTAGAGCCTTTCAGGGATTTTCGTAGCTTTGATATACTTCCTTGTCCATTTCATTATTTGGCTGTATGAAATCATGGTTTTATTGAATTTATATCCTAGATAGGGAATCTAAGATTTCTTGCATGTGATAGTAAGAGGGATACTCTTTATATCATGTTTATCCCTCTCCAAAGGCAAGTCTATTCTTTGCGATAATGAATTGGTTTCAATTCTGTCTGTAATGTGTATTTTACCTATGATGTGTAAGTCTACAATTTCGTTCCTTTGAGTTTTAAAATAGCATTTACGAAGGTATATATATTTATGTACCTCTATCTGAATCTTTTGAGTTTCCAATCTCCTAATTCTGAGAGTATACATCTCGAAACTTGCCATGATTTAATTTGTTTCAAAGGAGCACGACATATATTTGTATAATTTTCCATTGTGTGTACAGAGAGGTCTCTTTGCCTAAATATACGCCTTTAGTATGTGGCTTGTAACTTCTCCATTTTTGTTCCACATAATTATACGGTGAAAGGTTAATATCGTAAGACTATTCTCTGAGTATACAATAAGTTCAATCTAAGTTATACCTTCGGTAATTTTATATAATATTCGCCTCAAGTTCTATGCGCTTGAAAATTGTGTGCAACTTGTCTGAGTTTCAATCAGCAATTCATAAGTTTAAGAATTATGATATCGGTGTCCCCTAACCCTATCTGTAATTTTGAGTTGGGAAAATAATGCCTCTGTGGGATATGCTTTACCCTATGAAAACTTTATCATTCTGGAATTCTATGGTTAACTTGTCAAATTTCACTTTGTTAGCGTAAAGAAAGAGAATTTTAAGTATCCATAACTTTGTTCTTGATTGTGTTTCCTTTATCATTAGTCTGTAGTTTTTTAGATAATTATGAGAACAATATCTCGAAACCCTGTCTGTGATTCGAATTGGGAAATTATGTGGAACATTTTTTATACTGTGTGTTTTTTATAGTTTCGGTTATGCAATATATATATATTACATGTTTAAAATGATCTATCGCTTGATACATTGTGAGCAGTTGATTTAATTTTGTTCGGTTACAAGACTAATGATGGGACCCCTATTTCCATTGCGAGGGTACCCATTAGTTATTTCAAGATCCACTCCTCCCCTTCAGAATGTGGATAATTAGCTTCAGCGAACCGACGAGAGACATGAAATTGTGCCAACCTCATGCTAAGTGTTTTTCATGTGTGGAACCTTCACTATTTTAGTTTCGTGGATTATTCCTGAACATTACTTTATCTTCAATAATTAAATTCCATTGACTTATGTCTTAACACTAATTACTAATTCTCGGTTTTCTTGCAGTACTTAAACATTTGCAGCCAACGGATCCAGGACAACGAATTGCTCAAAAAAGGTATTCAAGTTCCGATTCTAGTTTTAGTTTGAAGGTTTAGATTCAATTTTCAAGTGGCTCTGGGTCCTTACTGTTAGAATATAAAGGATTGTGTGCTTGTTTTACCACGACGATACCCTCGTCTCCCAACCACAGGCCGAAGCCTCCCTCCGAGTACCTTGACCTTGACCGAGAAAAGAATTCTGGCTGCAATCTATAGCCAAGAGAGGCTAAATGCACCAAGCAAAAGAATAGAAACAAAACTGAACAAATGAT
>SNQJ01S0076358.1:61394-75421 GCA_010110895.2 Picea sitchensis
GAGAATTAGGGTTTCTGCAACTGCTACTGCTAGTAACCGTAGTTGCAGTTCTTTGGAAGCTTCTCCTGCTAGTAACCCTAGCGGTAGTTCCTCAATGATCTCAATACCTAGCGCTTATGTTTCCTTCCAGCGTTTTAGGCTGATTGAAGGGTGTGTGGGCCCATAACCTATTAGAATATAAAGGATTGTGTGCTCGTTTTACCACGACGATACACTCGTCTCCCAACCACAGGCCGAAGCCTCCCTCCGAGCACCTTGACCTTGACCGAGAAGAGAATTCTGGCTGCAATCTATAGCCAAGAGAGGCTAAATGCACCAAGCAAAATAATAGAAACAAAATTGAACAAATGATCCCACCCAGAACTAGCGCACCACTTTCCCCAGACACCTGCGCACAAAACTGGCTCTGCAATTCTGAGAGTGTGTAATAATGAAACTGGCGCCCTGTATTTATAGTGGACTGGCCAGTCTAACTGGGGCCGACTTGACCAGTCTAACTGGGTCGACTTCTCTTTCTGGGCATCAATAAATTAAATAGAAATATATTTGTTCAACCGACAACCTGTCTAGGGCTTTCTTCAATTCTTTGCTTCCTTTCGGAGGATTCTAATCTCGTCATAGGTCATCATAGAGGTTCATACCTCTCAAAGCTACCATAATATTAACACTTACCCAGGGCACTCTATTTGTAAAGATTTGAATCCAAGCCTCTGGCTATACAGATCATTTATTATCTTATTATAAATAAACGCACAGATTTTTCTACAACCCAAAACAAATATTGCTACATATTGTGCAGTCTTTGTAATATGTATTATATTGAAACTTCGTTTATGGTTTTACTGTGGTATAAATGGAATAAAATTTGTAGGCCTTTAGTATAGTCTTATAAATGGAAGATTATTAAAATTCTCATGTGGTCCAAGCACCGATGATCTTTCTGTGTATGAGTATTAGATGTTTATGTAGCTCTAAAAAAAAAAATTGTACAAGAAGCAACATATACATATATATTTATATTCTTCTATTCATTCTAAGTCTCACTTTGGCATTTGTACAATCTGATATTCCTTAGATGTTTATATAGCTCTGTGTTGGGCCCCTCATTTTTGGATAAGGAATTGTGCAAGTTTTGACTGAGCGTGAGTTGTGCAAGCTTCATCAGAGGCCTGGAGAAAGAGAAACAAAAAGAAGTTGTGAAAGTCAACTCAACGCCAGATAAGCAACACACGGTTGAAATATAACAAGAAAGCGTACAAGCCTAGAAGGAAGACACAACCCAGCTTATATATAGGGATAAAAATAATTTAAAAGGGTTGGCCAGGATTATTGTAAAAGGGTTAGTCGGGTTGTGGTTGAGTCGATTGATTTAGTCATTCTCGTTGTTGTTAACCAGTCGGATTAGTTGTTGATGATCATTGTAAGTCGAGCGATGTCAAGTCCCAAGTCTGTAATGAATTGGATTTATCATTTTAAGAATTGGAGCTCTGCAAGTTGAGTCCAGAGCCAAGAGTCTGTACAATGCACTGTTGTGTAATTATGAGTTTGTAATCAGAGAAATATTCCAAAGATAACATGAAGAAGGACCTAAATTTTCAAATATGATGTGTCTTTGTGTGTTTACTTATGCATTATAGTATCTCCTTATGGATTATGAGTTCTAGTTGATGGTTATACATTTAAATGCTTGCTAGCGATGTAAGTAGGTTCAATTCTTGCACATGTATGTTTCATACATGTTCATGGCTCTTGCGCAAGATCAAGAATGATTCATGAAGGCTCTATGGATCCTCTCAAGTCTTTTCCCTACCCTTCCCTATCTATCTGTCTCAGCAATGCTTCAGGTGATACTTCTTCTCTTTAGAGGAGATGAAAACGCTAGCACTCTAGACTACACGGTACCTTTTGTTGGTAAGCTAAGAAGGACCCTGGTCTGATCAAACTCGCGCCAACAAAATGGTTTTGTTGTCGGGACCTGTGTTAAAAGGGAACCTATAGGGAAAATGCTTCTGCCGATCCATAGATCTGGTATTGATCAATGGTAGGAAAGGAACTGTGACGCCTTCATATGGAAAGAAGCGGAACTGAGGATAAAATCAATGGAAAAAACTCACGAAGCAATCTTTTACTAAGAAACATCGAGCGACCAGTATGAGATTTTCTGGGTTAAAATCCTAGAAGAATTTTTCTACTGGATAAAGAGGCTCCAAGAAGCTCCATGGTTCCAAGGGTGGGTTAAGAGGATCTACATGTGGGATACCGAGAAGCTAGTAGCACTTCAAAGGATGGATTGTCCAATTACACGAGCTGTGGATTTCTGGGTCAGCAGCACACTGGAAGGATACATAATTGAATTTGCAGCTGAGAACCACCAGTATTTCTCGCGGGCATAGAAAATTTTCAAGAAAGATGCAAGAGGAAGTTTGTTGAGAGAAATCCCCCTATGGATTAAGGTTTTCTTGGTGGAGGAAGGGATGTTGGTTATCTCCCCAACTGAAATGGCAATGTAAACACCCTTTCTTGGGGTAGGGAGAGGCGGGGTGAGAGTCATGGAATGACATAAAGGAAGGGTTCTTTGACAAATGGGGGGGAAACAACAAGAAATGGACTCAAGAGATGAGTGAGCCTTGAAGAGAGTCGCCATAGTTGAGAAGTGGTGGCACGACAAGATCAAGAAAGTAGCAAGACAGTCTGAGAAGTTGAGGAAATAAGGCGGATCAGGAGAAGTAGAAGAAAGACAGATGGAAGAATTGCAGAAAATAAAAATACAGGAACGACTGGACAGTCAAAGGTTGAATGAAAGAGAGACATGGAGAGTAAGAAGTCACGGGGAGGTGGGACAAGAAGGATAAGGTACAGATGTGAGAGAGGAAGACGCCAACATGAATCTTGGAGAAGGAATATAAGATTCAGCCCCGATAACAGGAGAGATCGAGAATCCGACCTAAGAGATCATCCCAGTGGAAGAAAATGAGACCCCCAAGATCAAATAAAACCGTCCCGAATCTAGTGGCGCCAACCCCGAATCACTCATACCCCAAGTGTCTTCTATACAAGCAGTAAGTCTGATACTACCTTCTCATGCTAATTTTGTTCTAGTACAATTAATTAGTCAGTGACAACCAGGAAGTGCAAGTACAGGGAGGATATTGGGATCCCCTGCTAGATCACAAGCAGGACCATTAGGATTCATATTGATAGGAACAACAAGATCAGAAATGGCCAGCCATGTGGCAGGTTCAATTGCTTGATACCCAAAATTTTGGGGTAAGGGAGATGAAGACGTTGAGCAACACTGGTTCCTGTGTGAAGCAATCTAGAGATCTAGAGGGACTCTAGATGTGAATATGTTGGTCGAGTTCTAGAATACCTTGAGAGGTCATGCCCTCAAGTGGTACATGAATATCATTGAGCCGGGAGTGTCAGGGATGCAAGGTCAAGCGTTCAGACTCGGCCAGGTACGGACAAGGTTTATAGAAGAATTCAATCTACCCTAGTAAAAAAATAGGCTCTATCGGAGTTACGTGAGATCCATCAGCGGGAAGGTGAATCCACCTGGGAATACAACCAGAAGTTCAAAGATGCCATAGGGAGGTTGGCACATTCAATCCACGAAGAACATTAAAGGGAGTGGTACATTCAGGGGTAACTGCCTCTGACTCATATTCTGCTAACGCAATAGTGGATAGCCACATTAAAAGACACCTTGGAACAATCAATGAAGATTGAAGCCATGGTGGGATACCTTGGGAACCTGAGAGTAACTAGACCCCCGGTAGATGTGAATCTATCGCAACTACAAGGGAAGATATCAACACTCACAAAAATGATTCAGGAGCTGACGATACCCAGACCAAGACGGCCACAGGTTTGGTGCACTGGATGTTATATGGAAGGTCATCTGGGAAATGAATGTCCGCGAATGAGGGGAATGGGACCTCCTCAAAATCTGATGGTAGTGCCACCAGGACCCACAGGAGGAGTTGCGCAAGTGTCGATGAACTTACCATTCGATAACCCCACCCCATATCATGCTTTTTCAGGAGGTCGAGCAACACCAATAGCTGTGTATTATGAAATCTATCGAACCCATGGGCATGGGCCAAGACAATGCCCCATCATGAAAAAATATTCGACAGTACCAAACACAGTACACTGCGAGTTTTGTGTGTCTACCATGCATACTACCAATCAATGTAGATCATTGTATGCACTTGCAGATAGGTTAGACCGAACAACATTCAAGGTGAATGAAAACCCTAAGGGACCAGGAAGAGGTCGATGAGGTGGAGTCGGAGGAGACTTCAGAGGAGGAAGAACTGGGGGAAGAGGACCAAACAGATGTTATAACTGTGATGAGAAAGGTTACTTGGCTAGAGATTGTCCTCATCCAAGGCGGCCATGGTGCTCTCACTGCAGAACCAATGGACACGCAACAAAAGACTAACCAGAGTTAATAGCAAAGTGGGAAGACTGAGTGTGACAAAGAGGAACTAACCTTATTAGCTCAGAAATCAAGAGGATTTCTAAGGGACAATTTCCCAACCTTAATATCATTACTCGAGGAGGAGCGAAGACAGGAGATGATGTTGATACTCTACGTCAGATCCAGAAAGAAGCACCCAAGGGAGACATGTACAACCCTCTAAAATAAAGGATGTTGTTTAAAGATGCCATAGAATTATTTTAGAATATTCCTAATCCTGAAATGCGAGAGAACCCCCCCCCCCAGCCGACAGTTTACCCTAAGATGGCACAAGTCCCTGCTTCACCCCTTGCACCTAGAAACCCTGTGGTCATACCAAGACAACCTGAGCAACCTCAAAATGTAGTTGGCCTTTGGTTTCAATTATTATCTGTCATTCTAGGGAATGATCAATTAAAAAAAAAGTTTCGCGATGTGCTATACCTAGTTTTAGGAAATGAAGAACCCCTAGAAGCAAGGATAAGTGCCAATCTTCCTAAGAAAAGTACTCAGAGAGTGAAACGAAGAAAAGTATGAATTGACAAGGAATTCTGATTAATATCCTAGTTAGATGAATTTGAAATTAAGGACATCATTTTGGACCTAGGGTCGGATGTAAACATTCTGCCTAAAAAGACCTGGGAAGCATTAGGAAAATTGAGGCTAACATATTCCCCAATTCAATTAAGAATGGAAAACCAATATTGTATCTTCCCCATAGGAATACTGAAGAACATGGAAATAGATGTAGCAGGAGTAAACACAGTGGTTGACTTTGAAGTCATTGAGATCATGGGAGATAAAGACCCCTACCCTGCACTACTTGGTATTTATTGGGCCTATGATAATTATGCAGTAATCAACCTAGAGAAATACACCATGACCTTTGAGGTCGAGGGAATCAAGGTAGTTCAACCTTTAGATCCATATGTAGGACCCAGGTATACAGAACCAACAGACAATAATATGGAGGGAGAATACTTTGACCAGTTGTACACTATAACAGTTGGGATAAGAAACGATTATATAAACCCCATCGTTGATGGGTCAGTAAGTTGGAGAAATATACAGTCAACAGATGAAGATTCAGAACTATCTTTCGACAGTTGGCAACAAGGGTCACATGAAAGATTCTCAAGAATATGCGCAACTGTCAGAGAGACCATATGGGTTGGGACCGAAGTTAGAGAACACCCAATATACGATGGCACCTCATATCTCAACATTGTTTTACACAAAATAGAGAAATATGTAAGAGAAGATCAAACAATCTTAGTACTAGATGTAGCCTTCCAGAACAACCCCACCATATGGTGGGCTAATCATAAAGTTGTACTCAGAACTTGGGACGATGTGAAGCAATCTATCAAGTACATGTTCCTGAATAAGGAGCAGTTTGAATCAGAGATGCAGACGGATATCCAAGTTGTGCAACTGTTTAATGGAGAATCAGATCCTAGAATACACATCGAGCAGTGCGTGACTCAGTGGAAAGTTGCAGGGATACCCTCTCACTTATAGATTCAGGTATTTCGCCACTCTCTAAGTCCAATCCAAAAAGCTTGGCTTATACATGAGGAAAACATAAGACAAACCAACGACTGGCAAACAATGGCAGCTCATTTCTGCAAGGACTTTTCATTCACAAGTAAGTACCCTGAGCTTGAAGTAGCCCTACAAAATATTAAAGAATTTCGTTTTACAGATAATGGTAGTCAGAAATCAAACTTAGTGTTATGTGCCAATCATAGCCAAGAACTTCACACAAATCTCCACTTGCACTCAACTAAGACGCCTATAGAATGTTATCAGATTAGCAAAGATTCATAAAGCATAGAAAACTTAGAATAATTGAGAAACCTATCCATCAAAGAAATAGAGGGGAGTAGAGAAATCCAAAACACTATACCCAGCCAAACCGATGGTTCCTACAATAACCCATTAAAATTGCGCAAAATCATCATAGGGACCACAGAACAACCCAAGATAGATATGGTGGGATATTACTGGGATGAGAAAACCAATCAGGAAATACAGAGTTTACTGCAGGAATATCAGGATTTGTTCCCAAAGACTTTTTCTGAGTTAAAGGGAATCAAAGGAGTCACGGGAGAAATGAAGATTGAGTTAAAACCAGGATCCAAGACTGTCAGACATAGACCATATTGTCTTAAATCAAGAGTAAAAGAGAAATTTAAGAAGGAGATAGATAAGATGTTAGAAGCAGGTCTCATGTTTGCAATAGAAGAAGCAGAGTGGGTCAGCCCGATAGTCATTCAAAGCAAGAAAGACATAGAGGATATTAGAGTCTGTGTAGACTACAAAAGTCTCAAATTTGCTTGTGTACATGACTCCTTCCCAACACCCTTTACAGATGAGGTGCTAGAATAAGTTGTGGGAAAGGAAGCATACGCATTCATAGATGGATTTTTAGGATACCATTAAGTCAAGATTGTTGAAGAGGACAAAAGAAATACCACTTTCATAACATAATGGGGATCTTTTGCATACAACGTGATGCCATTTAGCTTAAAGAACGCCCCTACAGTTTTCTCCAAGATTGTGATAGCATATTTTAGACAGTTCATTCACAAATTTATAGAAGTCTATATAGATGATTGGACAATATATATCCCTCTCGAGGAACATGTAGCACTGCTAAGGCTAATGTTTGACAGATGCAGAGAGTTGCAGATCTCATTGAATCTCAAAAAGTGTATCTTTTGTGTACCACATGGGAATTTTTTGGGCCATATAGTCTTCCAAGAAGGAGTATTGGTAGTCCTAGCGAAATTTGTGGCCATTGTGAATATTCCACCACCCACGAGTACTAAGCAGTTGCACTCCACACTGGGACACACAAGTTACTATCGCGGGTTCATCTGAAGATATGCCAACATTACTGCACCTCTGGAAAACCTATTGAAAAAGGTTGAAACATTCCAATGGACTCCAAAATGTGATAAATCATTTGAGACACTTAAGGAGAAACTCATCACGACACCAATTCTGATATTCCCAAACTGGGTAAATGAATTTCACGTCCATGTAGATGCTTCAGGAATTGCCTTAGGAGCCATTTTAAAGAAACCCGGAGATGGAGCTATGGATCACCCTATATATTTTGTGAGTCAGAAGTTGTCGCAAGAAGAACACAACTACACAACGATGGAAAGGGAGGGTTTGGACATGATTTATGCTTTGCATAAATTTAGACATTATTTGTTAGGGTCTCATTTCAAATTATTCACTGATCATTTTGCATTGAAATATCTAGTGAACAAACCTGTGTTGGAAGGGAGAATTTATAGATGGTTGTTGTTGTTTCATGAATTTTCCTTTGAATTTATCATCAATATGGGAAGATGCAACATAGGACCTGATAACCTATCTGGGATAGAGTCAGGGGAAAGTGGCAGAGTGGTAGATGACCAGCTCCCAGATGCAGGTTTTTTCAGGATTGAGGCCATACTAGAATACCCGGAGGACATAGAAATATTTCTCAGTATAGGAACCTATCCTGAAACTTATTCCGCAACCCATAAATGTCATATGGTTGTTAGAGAAGTATATTACCAGTTGATCACTAGATAGTTGTATAAACTAGGACTAGACAACATTCTCATACAGTGTGTCCTGGATCATGAAAGGTAGGATATACTCTGGGAATTCCATAGTGGAGTTGCAGGAGGCCACATAAGAGGAAAGGCCACAGTGAAAAAAGTACTACAGGAATGAATTTGGTGGGAAACACTCTTCAAGGATACAAAAGTATATGCTAGATCGTGTGATGGTTGTCAACGCGTGGGTAAGCCGTCACACTGAGATGAACTACCACTACAACTAGTCAGAGCTCTACAAGCATTTGAGAAATGGGCAGTTGACTTCATTGGACCAATCAACCCCATAGCCAAACATTCAAAAGCTAGGTACATCATTATCGCGACTGACTACCTTACCCGTTGGGCAGAAGCAGCAGTTGTACAGGACTATTTGTTGGCCATTAACCAAGTTTTGAAGAATACTTGGTCATATTTGACCATTTTTGGGACTGCGACAGCTTTCCAAAGATGGAGTGCAATGCGAAGTGGAAATTAGGGAAGCAAGACCTATTTTTGGTCCCTTTTAGGGTTTTGGGTTGATGTAAAGGGAAAGAGATGTCGGCGCATGGGTTTACCCATGCTTAGGCCCATTTTGTAATCTATAAATAGATACTTAGGAAATGTAAGTAGAGGAGAGTAGTACATCTATGTGATGTATAGATAAAGGCTTAGTGATAGTAGTTGGATCTGTGTGATTGGATATATATTGCAAGTTCTCTGTGCATGATTGTAAGGAGATTGAAAAGCTAAGTGCAAGTTGTTGTAGTTTTGTGTTGAAGTGCAAGGAAGAAGGATCTAGCGAGCTACGCAGATCTTTTGTCCTATGCGAAGTTAGGGTCATTGAAGCGCTCTGTTGTAACTGCTTGACCAAGATAATATAAAGAAGAAGACTTTGTGGACATAGCCCCATGGTGGGGGTGAACCACGGTAACTGTGTGTATTGTGCTCGGTGCTTCGATCTAATGTGTTTATCTCCTTCTTGGCTAAGTGCTTGTTGTGATTAAATAGATCGGGTTATGCTTTGTTCTTATGATATATGAATGAATATTAGATCTGATATATAAGATGCTTAGTGCTTGATCTGTTGAATCTAATCTATATTTCTGTGGCTAATTATTGAATCATCTTTAGTCTAAGTATTCACTATGATGCTCTGTACTATATACGAAGTACCATAAGGGTTAAATATTGATGAATGATCTATTCTAAGCACCCTGTAAAAGATATAATCACAAATTGGTGTCCCAACTAAGGTTGCAAACATCTAGGTCCTGCAACCACCCCTGCCTCTACCTCGGGTGAGACTTAATCTGCTTCGAAGGTGTTGCCAAAAGGGCTGGTAGTTAGGTATTTGTTGGTGCGCTCTTGAGCGTTGAACCCTAGGTCTTCCCCTATGCCAACAAATGGTTCCGTTGTCTGGACCTAGAACTGTGATTGCTGGGAACTAAAGAAGAAAAATCTTTGTGCAAAATAAGTTGTGTGTGTAGATATGTTTCCCTAGTGCACAGTATTCTACTTGACCTACGAAGCTTTGTGCCGAGAAAGAAACATCAGATCTGAAGAAAAGAGGTCAGATCTACAAGAAAGAGGTTGATACTAAAGAAAAGAAGTGAGATCTGAACACTTTATGCTCTAAGAAAGGTAAAAGTAGAAATTTTCGTAGAAAAGAGGTAAGATATGTAAGCTCTAGCCTCTAGTAAAGGTAAGAATAGTTCAAGTTTTAGATCTGAAAGCTTTATGCTCTATATAGGTAAGATAAGTGGAAATTTGTTGTTTCTGAAGCATGAATTTAGGTACGCTTGATAAATTTTGTCCTAGCCTGAAAACTAGAGCATTGTTAGATAAAAGAAAGTTTGATATGAATAGGTCTGATAGGAATAGGGAAAGATATGTTATACCTATGCATAGAAATAATTTTTGGACTAACCAATGGATGCAAGATCCTAGAAAAAAAAAATTGCAGGCTAGCCATTATGATCCTAGCGTGCAGTACAAGAAGAGTTGGGGATCATCGACGAGAAAGAGAGGATCAACTCTTTGTTACAATTTCATAAGACTAGGACATCTTGCTAAGGAATGCCCTGGGAGAAAACCTAACTGCCTATGTTGTAAAGCTATCGACCATGAAGTATTGGATTGACCTAGACTGATTGATAGATTTGAAAAACTGAATATGGAACAAGCAAACTCTGAAGGAGATCAAGAGACTAAAATTATGGAAGAACCCCATAAATAATCAGAGATCATGTTACTGAAAATAAAAGAAACCCTGGATGATCATAAGGATGTCAGTTTGTCAGAGATCTTCAAAGAAAAGGAGAAAATTGAAGTAAGAATAGGAAATTTCGACATTGACTATGCTCTGGATGAGGGAACACCAATGAACATTATGACAGAAAGCACTTGGGAAACCCTAGGAAGGCCTGCTCTGGTCCCTTCACTAGAAACCATCGGATTATTTAAAGGCAAAATGGTAACCCTATGTGGCAGAATTACCCAGATAGCTATGAGTACCCATGGAACTTCGACAGAGGAAGAGTTCAAAGTCATTAGATTTATTGAGGACCGAGCCCCATTTCCAGCTTTGTTAGGAAAGAACTGGATTTAAAAAGACCAGATATGGAGGAAAGAAGAAAAGGAAGCCCTAGAACAGAAGAAGCAAGAACTCATGGAATTTATGACTAGAAGGATCGCCTACTTGATGGAGGAACAAGAGAACAACTCTCAGCTTTCAAACACTAGGGACTTGGATGTCGAAGCTATAAGAGCGTTAGAGGAACCATAGAAGACTGAAATACCTAATCCATATGATGAAGGAGTATTACCCTTGGATATGAAGAAAGAACCTAAGCAGCGCAAAGTGACTATATCGAGAGAAGATAAGACTTAGAATGGAAAAAGGATGAACGAGACTAAGCTCACTGGGAAAAAGGCTAGGAAGCTAAGTAAGAAGAGGGCCAAAATCAGAAAGTTACAAAAGAATCCAGAGGAAACTTTGCAGAAGGAAAAATCACAAGAGTTGATCTTCGCCGAGATATCAGAACAGCGACATCGGGCACTTCGCCATGGCACAACAATATAGTCGTTGGACCAATATACCCGTTCGACTTCCACCCCGAATGGGTTGAAAATAAATTATGGGTTCCCATGAGACCATTGGATAGCACCAAAATGGATAGAACGGAGTTAATGAAGGCCTCATATCCATTGCAAGTAGACTGTTGCTAAGTTTCCCTACTTAGTCTGTCGTGCCACGCACCAAGAATACTTTTTTCTAAGTGAGAATTTGAGCCTGAAACTTGAGATTACTTCACCCTGTGATCATTTCCTTGTTCCCATACTATTCATCGTAGTCTCTGAATTCATTTTCACACCTGAGCTAGTGGACCCAAGCTTGTATGTCGAACGAGCTCAGTGTTGTTGAGAAAGTAGTTGAAGAAGTTTTGATTAACCTAATGGATGAGAGATTCATGTCAGAGAGAAGGATGTCTACAAGTGTGCAATCATCATCGACAGGAGGAGTCCAAGCTTCTCCCTCCACTGCTCATGAAGCAGGACCTTCCAGAACCACGACCGAGACAAGAACAAAGCACAGAGATGATATTGCAAATGCCAAGTTGATCCCGCGCATTCTGTCTATTTACATACCACCTTTGAGCGGAAAGATTAACCGCGATAGTGTACCCAGAAACTTTGAGTACACATTGATCACTGTGTATCTTCCGAAAGGGGTGCGCGTAGTACGTTCTGACCAGGACAATCTCGCAGCGCTAAAATTTAATGATTTTAACCTTTGATATTGCAAAAAATACAGCATGTTAGCTCCGCATAAATACTTAACCGAGACCAAAGGAAGAAATCCTAAGATTGTCCCGCGGTCCTGGACCCATAACCTCATGCAGTCCACACTACTCAACGTAATGAAGATCCCTCACTTCGGCAGACACCAGGAAGTCAACACATGCATCAGGTTGTTGTTGTCTTGCTACCACGACAAATACTTATGGTTGGACCGTCGCATCACTGTGGATCCTACTCTGATCAATCGGATCACAGGACTTAGCATGCAAGGCCCTGATCCACAGGAATTTTACCCAGGAAAGACCTCAGACTAAGCACTAGAACAATGGATAAAGGAAACTTATGGAGATGTAGAGAAGGGTACGAAAGGCTACAAGGTAGCCTCTATCTAGAGTGGCGCAGTGTGCCTTGCATGTCAGCTGATCACGGGAAAGTTAGTTCGTAAAAATAGACCAACACATGTGACTGGTTCATAGTTGACTTCGCAGGGAAGTGCGTCGAGGGACTACAGATGAATTGGGCACAATATCTTGTAAACCAATTAGAGCTGGATTGCAGAGGAGCGCAAGACAAACGGTATGAGTTCCACTTTAGTTGGTTGCTCATACTCATCACTTTCATCACTTGGGAACTTCCAGAGGGAGCCACTTTTTCAGAGATCGAACCTTTCAAACTGCTAGCCACGAGGTTTTATACGTTGTGGTACTTCAACGACATGAACAAGAAGTGGTAGTCCAATGTTGTCTTCCACACCTACTTCAACCAACTGAAGAATGCAATTCAGTCTACACCGCGGATCACCCCAAACGTACTTCATAGGTTTAGACCTTTGATGAAATTTATCATGGACCACCACTTCACCTATATTACAGCACGTGGTGATGAGCACAAACAACAGCTCCAATCCTACTACAAGCTGACAGAAGATGACTTGGAGGAGATTACCAAGGAATGGTCGGCTGACCTCCTTGTTGTAGTGGACCCTGTAGACATGTCCGACGAGGAAATCCCTAAAGCTATGATGGATACACCTGGGCCAAACAGGATGATGGTGTCCACCTGGGCACCTACCTCAGCAGGTCCCGCGCCTGACCTCCCGGTCTTAAGGATCATTCAATTTCCCCCTTTGAGCCGGAATGGCTCTTCTGATTCCCACTGGAATCTCCTTCGAAATTGACCCACAGGTCATTTCAGCACTTTACAATCTTTAGGCCGGTCACTGTTCTCTTCGACGACAGAAGAATAGAAAATCGGGTTTCGGGGTTTTCAAACTCCCGATGTCTCGACCCTTTGGTTCCCGATTTCCCGATCTCTAATATATTGATGCGCTTCTTTGTTTCCTTAGCCTCGAGGCTCTGCATTTATTCCATGCGACCTCCTCTTATATGACCACAGTCATATTCCTTATCGGGGCTTTGGGGTTTCAAATGCTGAAAAACATTTTCCCACTGGACTGCCAATTCCTCGAATCTCGACTCTCTGATATGCTGACAGATGGCCCCTCAATGGCGCTTTTCTCCTTGTCGGGGGTTCGGACTTCGCGATTCTGAAATGCCCAAACCTCTTGCTATTAGGATTCCCGATATCCCAATGACCGGAATGTCGATAGACGAATTCCTGTCGGGACTTTCCCTGATGGCTCTGATTGTTGCCGTGCATCCCCCTCTGATGGATGGTCCAGATAAATCCTCGTGTTTTCGAGACTCCTGATGTCCCGATTTTCACGACCTCGGGAACTTTGATTTTCTGAGTGCCTATATACCGATGTCTAGTGTCCGAATCTTTGGAATGGACGATTGCGTGACACGCGTCCTCTCTCAGATGGATGGCCTAGATTTGCGTCAGGGTTTTCAAAGGGGACTTACTCGATCTCCTGTCCACGGGAATGTCGATATCTCAACTCCCGACACCTTGATCTCCGCCATGTGTCTCCACTAACAAACGATCCAGATCAGTTCTGGGTAATTTCGCATGGAAATTCCCGATCTCATGTCATCGAGACTTCTGATTTCCCGAACCCCAACGCCTCGATATCCCGATGCTTCTCAGGTTTCTTACTCTGCTCACGAGGGTTTAAACTCTGTGCAACTCCTGTCAGATCGGACGGCTGATGGGTAACTGATCAACGATCCAACGACTCACGACCCCTAGAGCTTGAA
>SNQJ01S0076358.1:75431-92652 GCA_010110895.2 Picea sitchensis
ATTAAATTTCTATCTACCTGCATTAACTACTATAAATGCCTCCATCTACTTCAGACGAGAGCGGGGCACTCAAGGTATGATTACATTATACCAATGCTCCTTCATTAAATGATCTCATTTATATTTGGCGCATCAACTTCAAGGGAAAATTCAAAATTTTGGCTGGGTTTGTCCAGCTGTCCTTTGTTTTCTGCGCTGGCTCGTTTGATGTTGGCGATGCTCCTGCATCATACTCCCTGGCTTGAAAATCTTCATGGGCTCCTATCCATGAGCTCCTGCACATTCTGTCCATGCTTCAGAATCTCTGCTTCATTTTCCCAGTTGGCATCTTCAACTAGATGGTCCTTCCACTTGACCAAATATTCAAAGTATTCTTTCCTCCTGGTCTTCTTGCTGACTCTCTTGTCCAGTATGCACTCCATCTATGATCTCTCTGCAACTGGCATCTGTTTTTACCACTGAACCTCTAGTTGTTCACCTCCTGCTCCTGTTTCATCAAGTTTATATGGGTATAAATCTGAGACATTGAATATCGGAGAAATTCCGATCCCATCGGGTAATTCAATCTCATAAGCATTCTCTCCAATTTTCTTCAAGACCTTACATGGTCCGATTTTCTTCATTTTCAATTTATTGTGTGTTCCCCTTGGGAACCTTTCTTTCCTCAAGTGCGCTAGAATCAAGTCACCAACCTCAAATTCGAGTCATCTTCGATGCTGATCTGCTCTCTGCTTATACTCCTGACTTGAATTCTGCAGTCGCTCCTTCACCCGTCTGTGAAGTTCTTTCATCGCCTCCGCGAATTCTTCTGCACTCAAGGTCTGATTACATTATACCAAGGCGCCTTCATTAAATGATCTCATTTATATTTGGCACATCAACTTCAAGGGAAAATTCAAAAATTTGGCTGGGTTTGTCCAGCTGTCCTTTGTTTTCTGCGCTGCCTCATTTGATATTGGCGATGCTCCTGCATCACGGGACTAAGAAGGATGGAGAAGTTAAATATGTCCCTAGCACGTCCATGAATACTACGTCGATATCACCTACGTAGGGAGGTGATGGTGACAAGCTAGGCAATACAGAAGTTGAACAAAACAGAGGTGAGGTTACTCCACCTAGAAAGGAGGAGGATCCCTCCATGAAAAGAAAGATGACACCACCAAAACCCTCCTCCCGAAAGAAATCTAAGGCCACCCAGACCATGCTTAAAACTACCCTTACCCCAGATGACTTCTACTTCTTAATTGCTACGTTGAATGATGCTTCACTAGAGCTTGCATAAAAGCAAGAAGAAAAGCAGGAGGATCTATTCAACCGAATCAAGGGCGAACTCAAAGAAGTGCAGCAGGCACTCCAGTCCATCCAAGAAGTTTCTACAGCACCCTTGATAAGAGGAACATCAGGAACAGGCGATGAGCCCACTCAATTACACCAGATCGCTAATCAAGTCGAAGCTCTCCTTCGATGAGCTTAAGAAGACACATCACAAACCACCCAGGATTTGATGCAAGCATAGAAAGAACTTCTAGAACAACAGAATGAGGCAAAATGGTAAAATCTTTCCCTGAAAGCAAAGTGGGATGAGGAAAAGGCACAGTTGCTAGCAGAGCAACTTGAAGTACAGGAAAGGGTTCACAAAGCACTACACTCTGTGATGGTCATAGAAGTGAAGATGGAAGACCATCTCCCACAGCAGGTGACCTAACTGGAAGAAGTAATCTAGAAACTCCAACAGTGCATCATGGATCTAGATCTCCGCACCATGCCCGAGACCCCCAAAGAAATAAGATATCTAAGAGAGGCCACTGCTCGAAGCACAGTTGGCTGATTAAAAACCTTTTCCTTGGAATGCAAGCAGTTGAGTGATAGAATCAACCAGATTTATGAAACCCTCGCAGAGAATCCAGAATTGCAGACATTAGAGGCATAGCTCCAAGAAGAAAAGTAGCATGCAGCCATCCTACAGGAGAAGATAAAGACTTTGACCCCATTCGAAATAATGAAGAGGTTCGTAGAACAATGCACAGCCCAACAATAGGTACATACGCTGCAAAGTAAAGTGATGGAAGTCTCCCAACGACTTAAGCCAATCCAATAAAAAGCATGCCAACTGTCCACTGAACTTGAAAGCCAGGGAGATGAACTTGAACAGGTTGTCATCACTGCAGAACAAAGCCCAGAAGGACCTCTCAATGACACAGTGATCCAGGAATTTATTGAGCAAGAGGTTGTCGCACTATAGTAGGTTGAAGCAGCTCGAGCCAAGCTCGAGGCATTCGAGGTGGAATTGATAAGACCTGAGTGACTCAGGACGAGTCACAGGTGAGTATTGGGGGCTTGTTGGCCCTTGACCAAGTTTTGAATAATACTTGGTCATATTTGACCGTTTTTGGGACTGCGACAGCTTGCCAAAGATGGAGCGCAACACGAAGCGGAAATTAGGGAATCAAGACCTATTTTTGGTTGCTTTTAGGGTTTTGGGTTGATGTAAAGGGAAAGGTATGTCAGCCCGTGGGTTTACCCACACTTAGGCCCATTTTTTAATCTATAAATAGATACTTAGGCAATGTAAGTAGAGGAGAGTAGTACATCTATGTGATGTATAGCTAAAGGCCTAGTGCTAGTAGTTGGATCTGTGTGATTGGATGTATATTGCAAGTGCTTTGTGCATGATTGTAAGGAGATTGAAAAGCTAAGTGCAAGGAAGAAGGATCTAGCAAGTTGCGCAGATATTTTGTCCTGTGTAAAGTAAGGGTCATTGAAGATTTTTGTTGTAACCGCTTGACCGAGATAATATAAAGAAGAATACTTTGTGGACGTAGCCCCAGGGTGGGGGTGAACCATGGTAACTTTGTGTATTGTGCTCTGTGCTTCGATCTAATGTGTTTATATCCTTCTTGTCTAAGTGCTTGTTGTGATTAAATAGATCTAGTTATGCTCTTTGATTATGATATATGAATGAATATTAGATCTGATATATAAGATGCTTAGTGCTTTATCTGTTGAATCTAATCTATATTTTTGTGGCTAAGTACTGAATCATCTTTATTCTAAGTATTCACTGTGATGCTCTGTGTTATCTGTGAAGTACCATAAGGGTTAAATATTGACGAATGATCTATGCTAAGCACCCTATAAAATATATAATCATAGATCGGTGTCCCATCTAAGGTTGCAGACATATGAGTCATGCAACCACCCCTTCCTCTACCTCAGGTGAGACTTCATCTGCTTCGTAGGTGTTTCTGAAAGGGCTGGTAGTTAAGGTTTTGTTGGTGCGCTCTTGAGCGTTGAACCATGGGTCTGCCCTTGTGCCAACACTGTTCGACAGATACAGCTACTAGGTTCATTTTCAAGAATATCATTACTCGATTCGGATGTCCTAGGAGCCTAACCAGTGATCAGGGAGCTCATTTTATTAGCAGCACTATAGCAACACTTACAGCAGAATTTTTGATTCAACATCACAAGAGAAGTCCATACCACCCACAGGCCAACGGAACAGTTGAAGCCTTCAACAAGATCCTGGAAAGGGGACTAACAAAGGTCTGTTGTGCAAACCGGGAGGACTGGGACGACCGAGTTCCAGCTATACTATGGGCTTATAGGACAACCACAAAGAAACTCCACAGGTACACACAGTTCCAGTTGGTTTGTGGGAGAGAGGCAGTGGTGCCTGCACAGTTTATCACTCCAAGTTTGTATATTTCACAATTCACACGCATGACAGAAGAGGAATCCATTGTGCAAATACTTGCATAACTAAAAGAACTCGAGGAGACCAGATTTCTAGCAAACTTTCATCAATCGGTTGAAACCTACAACAATATATATTTATATCTTGTATTCACTTCCAAAATTGCATTTAGCATTTTCAACAGTCCAATGTTCCTTAAGCTGAATACCTGTATGTATATATGCACATGCCTGGTAGGGGTTATAATTAACACAGTAATAATTCTATTTTATTTAACTTAGATGCATATCCTATGTATTTGCATAACTCAACTTCATCAATATCTAACACACACGGTAGCTTTCTTAACTTTACTCAATGAATAAAATCAAACTATAAAGACTTATTCTACAATTCGTTTCATTCTACCATCCTATTAATCAATAAAACAATTTCAACAAGGAATAAGTAGATGTACATATCTTAACAAAGTGTTGGGAAAACAAATGGAACAACCAAGTTCCACCCAACCATAGAACAAAACAACCAATCTACTTGCTTCGTTCACCCCCTATCCTAACCATGAGTCCATAAGGGAGAACTCCAATGCTCCTCTTTCGCTATAGTCCTCTTTCAGATAAGAAATTCCCCTTGCCTCACACTCAGAACAGTGCTCATAACAGCAAGTGATATCCTTTCTCCAGCATACTAAGCAACGTCCTGCCTCCTCCCATATGTTTTATATGAAAAATCATCTAGTACCTAGGTCTTTTTCCCCCTTTGGGAATTTTCGTAACTTTACAAATCCCTAATTTTCAGGGGCTGACAATGGCCAAATTCCACATTTTCAACTTGTAAAATTCAGCCCTGAGGTAGTTCAAGATTGTTCCCCACTCATGGAGTCATGTTCAGTTGATTTCAACCTAGTTGTTCCCTTTGCCCTTCAGCAATTAATATAAAAATATTTGTCATTTACAAGTGTCATAGTCAAAGAGTTGGTTGGGAAAATCAAATATTTTCCCAACAGTCACAATAATTAATTACAATTAATCAAATTCCAAATTTGGAATTGCCATAAATGGAAATAATTTTCCAAATACGAATTTGCCAAAAACGGAAATAAATTCCTAAGTGCATATAGACTTTAATAATTAATTTTTGTGGGGATATTACAAAATTTATATGACATTCCTCATTCAATTTTGTATTTAGTATATATACATTCTCGGGAGTTCTAGGAGCAGTACCAGCCAATTTTCCTAAGTCCTCTCTCCTAATCTCACATTTATGGGAATCAAAGATGCAAATGTGCCCCTGATCACAAGTTTGGTTGGCACTTAGTAAGCTAGGTTTAAATTTTTCAACAAGCAACACATCCTTGGCTTTGTCTTTTCCCAAACTCACAGTGCCTTTCCCAAATACGTTACCTAAAGCGTTGTCACCAAATGTAACTTTACCCTTTTGTTTCTTTAAGTTCAAAAACTTGTCCTTATTTCTTTTCATATGTTTTGAGCACCCACTGTTAACATACTAGAGATCTTCTTTATCTTGAGCTTTCAAGGCAATGAGACATTCCTCTTTTGATGTTTTTTTCTTTCTAAAGCTTCTTTTTCTCTCTATTGAACTTTGGTTTTTCTGAGACATCCATTAATCTGAAACTATTGGCTTTATGTCCATAGTATGACATCTGAAGCATTCTAGGTCCCCTTCTTGTAGAGGTGAAAAAGAGTTATAGTTTATGCTTTTAACTTGATTTATTGTTTGGTTATATTTAAGGTTGTAGTTCTTAACCCTCAATTTGTTCCTTCTATATGCTCTACAATGAGCTTTGTGTCTGAAATTAGAGCATGCAAAACAATAACCAAAGAAAATGTGAGGATACCTATTTTGATAAACCTTCTTTGGTGTTGTCTTATATTCCTTCTTGATGGGTGGAAGTAGTCCTCTGGAGTTTTGATCATTACTTGTCTTCTCTTTATCTTTCTTCTTGAATGTGCTAAGGAGATCAGTTGCATAATATTTTGAGTTAACTTGGTTTTCTTCTTCAGAATAACCTCCTCCATTTTTATTACATGAATCCCTTTGTGTGGTAATGATCTTATCTAATATTTTAGAGCTATTTTCATATCTTGTTTGAATGAGTTTTGCATCAAGTTCTTTTCTTAGGTGAACTATTTATGCCTCCATTCTTTCACAGGTTATTTGTTTTTCTTTAAGAGACTTTCCAGACTTTCTTCCATCCTATTTGCTTCTAGGATTTGGTTTTTCAAGTTTCTCATGAGTTTCTCCATCTCTTTTTCTTTCTGTTCATGTTTTTCCATTTGTTCAACTACAAAACTTTCCAGCTGTCTATATATGGTTTTGTATCTTCTTAATTCATCCAAGCCACTGAGAAGTTCTCCTTCCATATTAACCTTTGCTTCAACTTCTGAATCTTACTCATGCTCAATTTATTCTATCTCATTAGGCTCTTCAATACCTAGAAAAAATACTTCATCATCATCATTGTCACTAGAATCTGATGAACTGTTGTTTTCTTCTTTTGAGTAAAAAAAAAAAATCCCTTTGTAAAAAAATTTCTTGTAGTTGGGTTTTTCCTTTTTTCTTGTGTGCTTATTTTTGTCCTCTTCATCTTCAGCGTCCTCCTTGGGATAGTGACACTTGGAATAAAAATGGCCAACCTTTCCACAATTAAAACATTTGAAGAAAAAATGGCCAACCTTTCCACAATTAAAACATTTGAAAGACAACTTGCCTTTGTACTTCCCTGATTCTTTCTTAAGTTTTTTAATAAAATTGGCTTCTTCTACATCAGATTCTTTGTGATGGATGGATTGATGTTTTTGCTTCTGATTTTTTGTTTTTTTGAGCACCTTGAAGGTTGCCTCTCCTTGTGGGAGGTTCTCATGACCTAATCTTAACTCATAGGCTATGAGGATTCCATACAATTCATTCATGGTGAGTTTATCTAGATTTTCTCAATATTCAAGAGTGGACACTTTAGGATTGTATAGAATAGGTAGTGTTCTTAGTATTTTTTCAACTAGATCATTGTCTGACACTTCTACTCCCAAACCTATGATTGCATTAACAATATTATCAAATATTTCGAAGTACTCTAAGATATTTTCTTCATCCTTCATTTTTAGACCTTCATATTGTACTTTGAGAGTCTGGAGTTTGGCCCTCTTTACCTTGGAATCTCCTACATATATAGTTTACAATTTATCCCAGAGTTGTTTTGCATTATTATAGTTTAGTACTTTAGCTAGGATTTTCTTACTCAGTCCAGCTTGTAGTGTGTTTAAAGCCTTTGCATGTTCCCAAAAAAATTTCTTGTATTCTGCTTCTATGGGAGTGGATTTTGGAACATCATATCCCTTTTCAACTAATGTCCATACTTCCAGTCCAATGGACATCAGATAGTTTTTCATTATAACACTCTAAAATACACGGTCTTCACCATCAAATAGGGGGATTTTTTATGACATCTTCAACTATTGATCCATTCTTATGTATATTTATCTTCAAGTGATTTAAACCTTTTGTGAAGATACCTTCTCTAATACCAATTGAAGGATCAGATCATGTCACTGAGAGGGGGGTGGGGGGGGT
Organism: Picea sitchensis; assembly: GCA_010110895.2. Taxonomy (NCBI): domain Eukaryota; kingdom Viridiplantae; phylum Streptophyta; class Pinopsida; order Pinales; family Pinaceae; genus Picea; species Picea sitchensis. The sequence goes on from SNQJ01S0076358.1 coordinate 82,723, forward strand.
TAATCAGTGACAAAATAATTTTATCAATTTTCTTTTGTTAATGAAAAAAAAAAATTAACACAATATTTTATCGTGGAACCCAATTGGGAAAACCACAAACAGTTTTCTATTAACTACAAAATTTTTCTTTACATGTTACATAAAAGGAAGATGTTCTTCCTCTTACATCAGCACCAACTGATCAGGATGCACCTGCACCCTTGTTCACTAGCACCAACTGGTAGGAGGCTTCAAACCGTTGTTTAGTCACCTACAACTGACAAGGAAGCACCTACTCCCCTGTAGGCTCCAACCTACCCTTGCGCCACCCAACCACCCTTAATTTATGAATCTGGAAAACTTTTATATCATGTCTTCATTGCTTCTCTCTTTTCTTCTGTGATTTAATATATCATATGATTCGGATTGCAGAGACACATTCTTCTCACCACTCTTTCTCATTTATATAATCTTCAAAACGACGTGAGTTATACCACATTGTGTCCTTTCGTTTGGACCATCGTACCTCTTCATATAAATTAACCATAATCTTTGCAACTACTGCAAAAATTGAGTTTTGTTGAGGCTCTTCCTTCAAACCATTACATATGAAAGACAATGAAAAACCATGGGCTTATTGATTTAAGCGATGTATAATCTTTTACCTTTATTCTTCTTATTCCATATGACCACAGGCGGTGACCAGGCGTTAGGCCAAGCTAGTGCTTGATCATTTACCAAAATCAATGGTCACGTTTTAATCTCCCGATGAGATCGACGATTCTCGTTTACTTTGGGACTTCGACTATTCTACTTACGTTATCCTTCCATTGTACTTGATCAATGGTCACGTTTTAATCTCACGATTAGATGGACGGTTCTCATTTACTTCGAGACTTCGGCTACTTAGGTCATTTGCTGGTGGTGAAACTCCCGAAGTAAAACTCCCAAAGTGACGTAACTTATTGACATCACTTGATGACATGGAACGAGCCGAGTGGCTGCCACGTGTCACTTAGATTCATGATTTACACATACCTGAAATGTCGATTTCGTCTTAACACTTGTCATTATCCGACTGTGCCACGTGTCCTTGCTGACATGGTATGCTAACATAGATCTCCCGATATGGCACATATTCTTCTCCTTGACCTAATGGTTAAGATACTTCTGATCAGACGACTCATATTCACTTCGGGATTTCATCCTTCGGGACTTTGGGTAATTCAATTTTTCCACTTCTGAGTTCTTCCATAGTCAGATTCCCCGAAGTGTAACCTCCTCACAAGTTTTAACCCGAAATGATGTTGTTCGTTGATCATGATCTTAGATCGATGGCTCGATCTATCTACAATGTTGCTTTGCCTTGGTTTAAATCCAATGACTCTTCTTCTTTGCTTATCCTATCCTTCCACTTTAAAGTTATCCAACGACTATCGGAAATTCGGGTATTCGAGATCTCATCCCTTTTTCCTTTCTTATCCTATCCTTACACTTAAATTGATCCAACAACTATCGGGAATTCGGGTATTCGAGATCTCATCCCTTTTTCCTTGATTATCCTATCATTCCACTTAAGGTGATCCAGCAACTATCGGGAATTTGGGTATTAGAAATCTCAGACCTTTTCCCTTGCTTATCCTATCATTCCATCAACTTGATCCATCAGTCAAGAATGGTCCCGGAGTAGATCAATGATCAGGGATGATTGTGGGTTCCCAATTAGCACGACATTTAAAACTATCGTCGAGCTCCGCAATGGAAAATTGTTCAATGGTAGTGGAACTGATGCCAACCATAGATCTATTTGGCAGGTGACGATCGATGGTTTAGATTAATTGTGGGATTGGAATTAGCGTGTTGTTTAATTCTCCCTTCGTTCTCTACAATCAATCCACGGCTTTGATTTGCGCTTTCATATTCGACGGTCACGACTTAATTTGATTGTTTGGTGGATCAACCATAGTCGTCGATATTTGAATCTATAAGATCTGATAGTCTAATATAATTGCGGGATTGGAAATAACACATTGTTTAATTCTCCTTTCGCTCTTTGCAATCTATCCATGCCGTTGATCTGGAGCTTGCGTATCAATGGTCTTGATTTGATCTGATCATTGACTAGTCCTCCAACGATCCTTCTCTTGTAATCTGATGGTCTAGACTGATTGTGGGATTGGGAATAACACATTTTTAATTCTCCTTTTTATCTCCACAATCCATCCTTGTCATTGATATGGTGCTTGTGTATTCAATGGTCCCGACCTGATATGATCGTGTTTCTACAATGCGCTTTCCCTTCTGAGTTTCATTGTGTCATCTCTTCTGAGCTTTGATCTTCATTCGCTAACCATCTTTAGCTTTAATATCTACATATCATCCTACTGTTTGACATCAATGACAACACATTAATGACACTATGTCCAACAATATTTTGAGACCATTCCTCATCATGGTATTCCAGGGCTATGGATAGATGGTTTGGAAATATTGAGATAGACACAGATGCGAGCATATGAAGTGTACCTTCTCTTCTTGGTTTCCTCGAAGGAATTGAAATAAACCCCAATAGTGTTTCCAATTTCTAAAAGGATCTCTTCTAACCAGAAATCATGTGGCAAGGAATAAAGTTGTATCCATCCTGATGCTTGCACAAAATATTCTTTTTCGGGGATAAAATTCTTCGTCCAAAAGCGCAGGAAGATGTCAGTAGAGTTGAAAAAGTATGGTCCCCCATCAAAGATGTAGTTTTGATCTTATAGGTTGTGAAATATTATAGTGAAAAAACCCTTGGATCCCAGATGTAGGTCATAATGACCCTTGGGTTTCCACCACTAGTGTATCCATTTGACAATCTCGTGTTGAGAAGAAAAGAGGCTTAAGAATTTTCCTACCAGAGAATAATCCCTCATATATTATTTTTGTTCTTCAATTATGGGCATGCTGACCACATATTTCGGTGGTAGACATGCTTAAGGAATGCATTTCCCAGGTTCCCAAGGACGAGCCTCTTTTGCATGAGTTGGTCCTGGATAAATATCCATATCTTTTCCTTTTAATATGCCCTCAAAGAAAAACTAAGAATGAAGGTCAGGGGGAGGTTCAAAGGACCACCGATGGAAGTCACCACTTGTGTTATCCTGCACAACGAATTGGCTATAGGAGGCACCTCACGACCCTCCCTCAGGTGGATTCATGGCTTTCCTTGGCCCAGGGTGACCTGGTGCAACAAAGAGCAAATAAATAAACCCTTGCCACAGAATGAAACCTAGTAGAGCATTACCTAGAGCATTCATGTCACAAGCCATGTTAAAATATATAACTTAAAACCTTATAATCATAAGTGTCATAATTTTGGTGTGAAAGGCCTTTAATTTTCTTTCTTCTAATCATGGCGACAACATAATTGATTCAATATGAGTTTAAAGAGTCTCGTAAACTGCCAACAAAGAAACCATTCATGCATATGAGAATAATAAAATACCATGTTGTATTTTAATTTAACCAATTGTTTGCAGGTCACATTTCTTTTTCAAAAAACAAGGAGCAAAATCAACTTAGTGCAACTTCTCTAAGGGGTCCCACCTACTAGTTAAATAATATACTAATAAGAATATTATAATGCATTGCAATATTTTACAGGCAGGATTCCTATTGTGCAATATTTTTCATCAACAACTGGTGACTTCACAGGGAAATATGCTTGTAGAAACTTAGAACTCGTGAACTTTGGTTTTGACAAAGTCAGCAGGGGTGTGTAATAAGAAGTGATAAAAATAGATCAAGAACAAAAATTTATACAATAGGGGGATATAAAATGAAAATCGAAATGATATGTGAAATAGGAATTCGTGGAGAAACTTATGAAAAGTGAGACATATGAGGGGGTTTAGTCCTATTTGTATAACTAGCAAAGAAACAATATCATTTGCTTGGATGAAACTTCAACTTTTTCACAAATTTTATACTATCATCTGATATGTTGTTATTAAAATGGAATGAAGGGTAGAAAGGGAAAGGAGAAAAAGGGAGAGTCGCAACCATCAAGTTAGTAGCAAATCATTTAATTGAAGGTACAAGAAATGTTTCATCAACATTTAAAGAAAAGAGAATCATAATATCTATGTTGTGTGTTTAATTTCTAAACTGAACGACAATATTTCTAGACAATGATCTATCTAATGACTTGACTGATACCGTCGACTCTGCCTCATCAAAGGTTCAAAACTAGAAAATGCAGATAAAATTAATAAAACAAAACAACAAAAAGTACTCAAAGTAAACAAGCATGTACAAAAAGTATTTACAAAGCACTCAATCAAAAATCAACTTGGTTCGACATAGTGCTTGATATGCGAACCATTAGTACTATAGGAAAAAAAATTGATCATCCATGTCCTTTAACAAATAAGAGTTAGTACCGAGGACAAAAGCAATTTTAAATGGACCTAGCCATAATTTCTAGAACTTTGAGTGTCTTCCTTTTTCAGCATGAGCATAATCCCAAAGTAACACTTTCTCATCAACCTTGAAATCGGTGGATTTGGTCTTTTTATAAAAATATTTTCTGACTATTTGCTACCATTTTTTAAAATTATCTAGAGCATGACCTATTTGTTCTTCTAAAGCGAGCAAGGCATTCATTCTTTGAGAAATATCAGTAGAATTTGATTCTTCAGTTTGCAACACCAAATGTAAGGAGGTAAATTCTAGTTCAGTGGGCATAATAGCCTCTTGAATGACCAACAAATGAAATGGGGTAAAGCCTGTACTAGAATTAGTAGTAGTAGGATCTGCCCAAAGTTCATATGTGAGAAGTGTGTGCCACTGGCGGGGCTTATCCTCTATAATTATTTAAATATTTTGACCAGGTTCTTGTTAGTTGACTCATCTTGCTCATTTCCTTGAGGATAATAGGCATAGGAAGCAAAGTGTTTAAAACCAAATTTATTAATAAATTGAGTCATCTTTGCAGAGATGAAACCTGGTCTATTATCTAAAATGATTTCTAGGGTAATACCAAATCGATAAAAGATATTGGATTCTAAGAAGGAAATAACCTACTCATCTTGAGCATGCCTAAGAGGTACAACTTCATCCAACTTTGAGAAGTAATATATAGTTGTCAATATATAAACATGACCTGCAAAAAATGGTGGGTTAATAGGACTAACAAAATCTAAACCCTATTTAGAGAAGGGAAAATCTGGAAGAACATGATGTAAAGGAATGATATAGAAGTGTTATTTACCAACAAAATTTTGGTATTTATCACAAGCCCTCATGAGTTGATAGGAATCTCTAAAAATATATGGCCAGTAATAACCAGTCCTTGTGATTTTAAAAGAAATGTTTTTAGCAGAAAAATGATCACCAATATGAACAACAGAGTCCATTGATCCTTAAATCTCATTCAATATCCTTTGAGATGCATTATCCTCAATACATCATAGCAATAACCCATCAACAGACCTTCTAAACAAAGAATCTCCTATAATGAGATACTTAGAAGATTCAAGGTGAAGCCTCCTTCGTTGATGAGAATTTAAATGATTTTGAATTTGAAATAATAAGTAATGGATGAGATCTTTATACCATGGGTGTTCAAATAAAGTGATATTTTGGCTTTCAACGTAAAACAATGTTGACAATAGACTATCGTCATCTTCAGAAAATTCACTTGGTTCAAGATGTTGAGCTAAGTGAAGGGATAATTCACATCCCTTAATCACTTTGGATGTCATGACCGTAAAATAATTCTCCTGGATATTTGCAAGACAATGTGCAAGTTTCCCTAAAAGATAAGTTTGTGAACGCAAAAACTTAACAACGTACAAAAGGACTTTTACCTGTGTCTGCTTGCTTAGAATAAAATGGAGAAATTTCTCTATATCTTTAACAAGAGACAAAATCATGTTTTTCAATATAAGAATATTTAAATTCATCATCTGATAGACTTTGAATCATGTAAGCTACAATTGTTTCATTTTTTTGGTCATCATTTTACAGAGGAATAGTAGAAATTGCTTCTTTTGTAGTGTTTGTGTATATAATAAAGTCTTTTTCAAAATTTGGTTTCACCAAAAATGGTGCAGAACTAATTGCTTTCTTGATTCTTACGAAAACATTTTTGACATTATCTGAACAAGAGAAAGGATGATCCTGCTATAGTATATTATGAATTGGTTTAACAATGAAAGCAAAATCAGGAACAAACCTTTGGACAAAATTTATAGTGGCCATAAAGCTTGAAATTTTTTCTTAGATGTATGGGTTGGAAGATTTAATATAGCATCAACCCTCTCATGATCAATGCTTATTCATGAATTAGAAACAATATGACCGAGAAGTTTTCCTTGAGTGACACTGAAAATAGACTTCAAATGATTCAAAGAAATGTCGAATTTTCTACATCGCATGAAGTCTTTTTGAAGATGACTAAAATGATCTGATAGGGTCTTAGAATAAATTGTTAAATCATAAAGATAAACCTGAATGTTTTTACTGATAAGATCATCGAAATCTAATTGCATAGCTCTCTGAAAATTAGCACCTATATTGGACAAGCCAAAAGGCATGCGTTCATAAGCAAAGGTGACCCAACGAGTTGTATATTTGGTTTTATGTTTATCCATCCTTTTAAATTTGATTTGATTATATACAGAAAAACCGTCAAGTAAGGACATCATATTGGATCATGCACCCTATTGTAACATCATTTCCATGTTAGGCAATGGAAAATTGTCTTTAATACTTGCTCTATTCAAAGAACAAAATCGACACAGAGTCTAATCTAACATGTTTTCTTCTAGATGGGAACAAGATTTGATACCCATTCATAATACTTAAACAAAAATATTATGTGAGCATTTAGAATTTTTTCCACTTCTTTTCAGATTGTAGCTTCAAGGGAAGGATTCACAAGTCTTTGCTTTTGATTAACTGGTTTTTCCCCTTCCTTAATGAGAATGGCATGTTGTATAACACTTGGATCAAAACCACGAAGATCCTCATAAGACCAGGCAAAAACATCATGAAATTCATGGAACAAGTCCATAAACTTATTTTTTTCTTGATAAGAACATTGGGCACCTATCTTAATGATATTTGGGGACTAAGGGGTTCCAATGTTCAAAGGGATGGTATCCCTAACTTTTCTTTTAGACTCATCTTCTTTATTAATTTCTTTATTTCCTACATCACTCGTCGGGAATGAACTCTCAAGAGCAATTAAACCTTTAGGAATTTTATCATTTTCAAAGGATATTATTTTCTTAGGCTTATAAGTTTCATTCTGTAAGAAGGAACAAATGCCTTCATCATTTGGAAAAACTTGCTAAGATTCTACGTTATCAGGGAGACGAGGTTGGTAGAGACAAAAAACATACAATTTGGTCTCTATGGTAAAATATTCCATGTAGGAGAAGCTGCAAAAACAGCTAATATGTCAACCATATAATTAAGTTCAACTTTTACATGAGTGATGTTAATAGACAGTAGATTTGAGATTAATGCCCACACATCCTGGGTGTATTGCTTTGGTAACTTGTTGTTGGGATTATATATCTTCGTGACTAACTTTACAACAAGTTCGGAATCACCAAAGACAATAAGATGACCACAAGAAAGGTTATAATCATTTTCAATGCCAATTAATAAGGCTTCAAACTCAGTGACATTGTTTGTACAAGAAAATTCTAATCTATAGGATAAATTATGAATTTTTCCTATAGGAGAGTATAATATAATACCTGCTCTGTTTCCTTCATTTGAACACGCACCGTCAAAGTGCATATGCCACATACTGTCATCATAATCGGTTGGTTGAAGATGCATGTCATCTTCATCAACAAATATTGAATACACACCCATGTCTTCTTCAACATAATTTACATTAGGCTGAGGAACACTTTCAATATAAGGTGAAATCCTTCCTTCCATTAGTACAATAATATTCTTTACATTATTAGGGATGGATAAATGTGAACCGTCTAGCGAAAGGTAACCATCGATTAAGGCTTTCCAGTCTCTACCCAAAATGATTGAATAGTTACTTACATGCATATCAATTACTTGTATGTTTAGGGTGGTTCTTATTTTAGGATGAGCGCAAAGTACTAGGGTTACATCTTTGATTTCACCTATGGTAGATTAATTTTGTTGATTATTATAGGAGAGCATACTCCTTGCATTTTTTTTGTACAAGAAAGGCCTAGCTCTTTCATAATAATCTTTGACATAACACTCAGATCAGATCCAACATCTATGAGGCAACAATGAGCTATTTTATCCATAATATTTACAAAAACATAAAATGGAGGATATTTTACATGGTGCTTAAAGTTATTTACACCTATTTTATTTACATTTGAATAATCTCACTCAAGATTTTCAGTCAAATTAGCTACTGTGGAAATTTTACCTTCCATAAAAATTTTAAGATGTTGTTGTTGTTCTAGGATGGCAAACATGTCCAAAAGAGAAGAATTCTCTTTAATATTAGCCAATTGATTGAGAATATTTTATTTGGAGGGAGGGAAAGAAAAAATTGTCCCTGACTGTTTAGAGTCTTGACAGTCTGTGAGTCAGTACCTTTGGGATGATGTGCTTGGGTTTGAAGTAGTGCGGGGAGGATTAACTTTGTTTCAATTGGGGTAAGATTTTTTTCTGGTATTAACTACCATAACATCATCTAGTTGATCCCAATCCCAAACAACAATATTAGTTTCAGGATTCTTACCGAAGATTATGTCCCTAACATTCTTTTTAATCTCACAAGTGCTTTCGTCATGATTTTCTTCACAAAAATTACACCAGGCACGAGACATTATAGCCTTTGGTTGAAAAGAGTTATGATTTGGACTCCTAAAAGATGTCTGAGAATAAGTTTCAACAGGAGAGGAAGAAGAAGTGATTCATTTCCTTTCATAAGAAATCATTCTATTATTCATATCCTGCATGAGTAGAAAGATTGCAGACATGTCGGTTTGTTTGACATAGTCTCCCTTAGGAAGATCAGTTCTTTCTAACTGCTCTTCGTAATCAATAAAAGTTTGAATTGCAGATCCGAGATTATCTATAGTATTTTCTTCCAATATATGGCGATAGGAAGAGGGTAGAGCATTGTAATAATGCATGAAAGTAGCCTGGTTCCGGGGTCGGATCAATTCAGGAATTTGATTATACAACTTAGTGAAACGAAGATTGAATGATTTAATAGTTTCATTGTTGTTATAAGAAATATTATTATATTTCCTTAGTTGATCAACTAGGATTTTAGGTTATCCATAGGTAGATTTAAACCAATAGACCAATTCTTCCCACGTAGAAAATATTTTTGGGGCTAAGTCAAAAAAATATGCAACAACCTTCCCTTCAAGAGAATTGACAAATAAGTGCATGCAAGTATCATTGTCATTCGCCCCTATATTATGGAATGCATTGGCAAATTCTATCAAGTGTTCATTTGTAGTAATAGTTCCATTTCATGATAACTTAGGCAAATGATCCTTAAACTTTGGAAGGGGTTGGGCGGCTGGTGTAAGATTCAGGGAGAAGATACCGTTGGTTGTGGAGCCTGATTATCTTCTTGATTCAGAGGACCTTGCTTTCAGCCGTGTTTATACCCCATGAAGTATTTACACCCCAGAAGAATGTACACTCTTCCACGCGGGGGAGTACAGAGGGGGGGTACCCCCTTTGTGGGGTCTGGGGGGTCCATCCCCCCAGCTGGGGGGTCTGGGGGCAAGCGGGCCCCCAGCAGGGGTTCGGGGGAAGCGTCCCCTGATGGGGGTTCAGGGGCAAAGTACCCAAAGCAAAAATTGCCTTGTAAAAATATATTGTAATTTCATTGTAAATCTGGACCGTTCATTATAAGGTCGCAGATCTAACGGTAGAGATTATGTTAAGGTTTTTTTCCCTAGAAGGCAACCCTCTTTTATGAGGGAAATG
>SNQJ01S0076359.1:0-18883 GCA_010110895.2 Picea sitchensis
TTATTACATGATTCCTTGATCACATGTATAGACTAGGTATTGAATACATTAATTTGCTTGTACTTCGATTGGTTTGTACTGTTGTGATTGGACGACACAAGAGCATTGAAGCGAAGCAAGGAACAACAGAGATTTAAGGAGAGAATTAACAAGGTATGTCCACTATCCATTTCTCTTAGTTCATTCAATAATCTAGATCTAGGGAAAGAGTAGTATTATGTCTCGTTTTGTTCTAGATCCAGGTGGATCTAGGGAGATTGGTCTGTGTCCGCACTCACGAATTTATCCATTAACACTTCCCCTTCCAATACATCCTGTTTATTAATGTGTACAAGTGATTATTCTTCCTCCAAAGAGAAGGTTGATGCTATACCTCCTTTGTTGGTCCAACCATCTCCCACGACTCCACCTACCAACGGTCCTCTTCATCTCAAATGACCGAGCCTAGATACAATTCTTCGCCCTCCCCCAAAGGGTGTTGTTTGAAAATTGGCTTTCAACCCTCATGCACGTGCTGCCCAGAACTATAGTATTGTCAAAGATCTAGCCCAAGCACCGTCCATGATGTCAGCCCTCGAAGTCCTTCAGAGTTGTCCTATACAACGAAAGGCACTGTTGAAAGCTATTGGTGGAATCGACCCTACATATATGAATTTAATAATTTTTGACTTGGAAGATCACATTCCAAGGTTACCCCCTCAAATCACATTCCAAATACAAGTTATTTTCTCCGACAAAAACATTTGTAGAATAGTTATTGGTGAGGGTGCCTCGACGTGTGTCATGTCTATTGCCTGTTGGAAAGCCATCGACTCTCCTCCTTTGACTGAATCCCACAACATGCTCAAAGCCTTCAATGGATCTAGTTTTAAGCCTTACAGTGTCCTCCCTTCATTGCCTATTACGTTAGAAGGAAAAATGGTCAACGTTGAAGTGGAGTTTTTCGATGTTCCCCTTGATTACAACCTTCTACTTGGCCATAGCTGGATCGATTCCATGCATGCAGTTGTGTCCACTCTTTTCCATGTCGTGCATTTCCCACATCAAGGAAAAGTAGTTACCGTAGACCAATTAGCCTTCTTTCACTTTGACACACGTACCAACAATGTACCTTTCATTTCAAAAAACCCTTGGATATGAGAAATTCGGTGTGGGTCTTCTTAAATATTCCTCTTTGATGGGTACTTTCCCCATTCCACCACCCGATGTTCCACATCCGTTTGGCGCCTCGATCAACATGATCTCCACCTCTGTTCACGGAACCCTTGCATCTTATGACCCATTGATGGTACCCAACCCCGACGATCATATTCATTATAGCGACGAAATGAATTTGAGTCTGGTCAAATTCTCTTATCAAGACATTCAATCGGAAACCCTCTCTCTTGGTGATTTATCTCCGAATCCATTCTGCGTCATTTTTCCTATAGATGACATGATCATTTCTGTTATGTCTGTGGAAGATACCCCTTGGGATGATGGACATCATCGTTCCATCCTCTTCCTGGAACAACACACCATCGAGGGTTACCAACGAATCCTGAACCCGTCGACCATTGTCATCATTTCTACCATTCTTGAGTCTACACACGACATGTTCTACAAAGGGAATTTAAGTAATATCTCACTCACCATCCCCCTCGACATATCTATCAAACTTGGTGTTGTAAAAAATGTGCATATCGGAGCTTCATGTTCCCATGACGAAGTTGTCACCTACAAGTCTCTTTTCCAAGAATTTTGTGACGTCTTCGCATGGAGCTATGAATAAATTTCGGGGATTGACCCCGCAATTGTGGTACATGAGATTAAGACATACCCGGGTGCTAAACCTGTCCGAAAATTACTTCGTCTGGTCCACCCACATAAAGCAGCCGCTATCAAACTTGAAGTTGAGAAACTTCTCAAAGCTGGCTTTATTTACCCTGTGGCTCTAACTGTCTGGGTTTCCAATCTTGTTCCAATTGACAAGAAACAAGGCACAATCCACATGTGCATTGATTATAGGGACATTAACAAAGCTTGTCCTAAAGACAACTTTCCTACCCCCTTTGTTGACCAGATTGTCGATGATTGTGCCGAAAGTGAAATCTTCTCTCTGATGGATGGTTTCTCCGGATATAATTAAATCATTATCGTTCCCGTGGACCAACACAAGACCACTTTTATTTGTTCTTGGGGCACTTTCACCTACTAGAAACTTCCATTTAGTTTAAATAATTCGGATGCAACTTTTCAACGTGCTATGTCTTACGCCTTTGATGATATAAAGCACATTGTGAAGCCATATCGCGATGACTTACCCGCTCATTCCATGCACCGTGTAGATCATCCAACACACCTCTGCACCATTTTCCTTCGATGTCGGTTTTAGCACATACGATTGAATCCCCACAAATGTGTTTTTTGTGTAGAATCCGATCGGCTTCTAGGCTTTATTGTTTTATGTCAAGGGATTAGGGTAGATCCTTTGAAGGTTGAGGAGACTCTCAATCTTCCTCCTCTTTGCTCCCTTCGCCAGTTACAAAGTTTGCAAGGGAAGGCAAACTTTCTCCATCGTTGAAAGCTCTTCTTGATCATTTTTTCTCAATTTTTACTTGACCTTTTCTTAACAAGGGTATAATCTTCGATTCTGAAATCCAAGTGCTTGTTTGGTCGGGAGCCTTTGATTGGATTAAAAGTTAAGATTAATGGTCCTTTTCAATTTCTTATTACTTGGAAAATTGTTACCCATGTGCATTTGAAGAGACTGGTCTTGTCAGTTTGTTATTTTTGTCTTCATTGAAAGATCGATTTGGGTGTTTGTTGTGTATTTATTTTTCGTTGGTTGCTTACTTTTTCTTAGTTCCATCCTTGTTTCTTGGTTTCTAATAAAAAATTTAAAGACATTTTATTTTTTTTAAGCAACCTTTTATTCGAAAAATATGGGCATTCCAGTATTGAAAGAAAACGAATAGGGAATTTGCATTGTTCATGATTGTTTGATATTACATTTCAGAGAAGATCATACATCGTAGTTCACATTGTTCCAGAAAACTCCTCTTTCCCTCTTGTAAATAGGATTCATCGAAAAAAATTGGTATCATTCATCCCTATTTACACATTGTTGGGTCAGAGTCTCATACAACATCAGTTTCATTTCCGTCTCCTTTTGAGTAACAACAGCCTTTAATAATATTGCGCAATTTTAAAATTCAACTAGTAACTTTTTCTAGGGCTCTTTTACACCAACATTAGCTAGGATAGAGCTTTGGAATAGGAAATGAGGCACACTCTCCAAAGGACAAAATACACAATAGTATCTTATGATAAGGAGTGTCAAATTCCATTTGGATCATTTTTTCCTGGGAAACCCTTCAAACCCTTCTCACACAAGGGTCAAACCTGAGTTCATATTGAGATTGACAGAGTTACTCACCCTGCTTTGTTGATATCGGTGTAGAGGTTTGCATGTATTACGGGGGTCACTTGAAGGTATACCCACAATGATGAGTGGAAGCCTCTCAAGTTGATTTCGGGCTAGATACCCTGCCCTTGCGTGTGGATCAGACTGTCGACTGTTCCCCTAGGCATTATTGTTGTTGGCAGTAACCTTAGTATCCTATATTCTTAGGGTCTTACACAAGGTGACTGTGAAGGGTTAAGTCTTCACGGTACCTAGAATCGATGTTGGCCAGACTCACTCGGGCTCCTTGGAGGGTATACCCATGATTGTGTGTGGGAGCTTGCACCAGGGTGTAAGTCTGTTAAGCATGTCGTCAACATAAATTTTATACCCTAGCCCAACCCCTTCTTGTCTCGTCGTTGCGATGTTGGATTTCATCACCAACTAGTGAATTCGGAATTAGAAGGTCTTGTTCTCTTTGTTTTGCTTCCTAGATTTTATTAGCGCATGTTGTTTGTTTACCCAAGTTGGCCATAGAATTTCTTTCATAAAATTCTAACTCGATCACAATTCTTGAGTCTACACACGACATGTCCTACAAAGGGAACTTAAGTAATATCTCACTCACCATCCCCCTCGACATATCTATCAAACTTGGTGTTGTAAAAAATGTGCATATCGGAGCTTCGTGTTCCCATGACGAAGTTGTCACCTACAAGTCTCTTTTCCAAGAATTTTGTGACGTCTTCTCATGGAGCTATGAATAAATGTCGGGGATTGACCCCACAATTGTGGTACATGAGATTAATACATACCCGGGTGCTAAACCCGTCCGGAAATGACTTCGTCTGGTCCACCCACATAAAGCAGCCGCTATCAAACTTGAAGTTGAGAAACTTCTCAAAGCTGGCTTTATTTACCCTGTGGCTCTAACTGACTGGGTTTCCAATCTTGTTCCAATTGACAAGAAACAAGGCACAATCCACATGTGCATTGATTATAGGGACATTAACAAAGCTTGTCCTAAAGACAACTTTCCTACCCCCTTCGTTGACCAGATCGTCGATGATTGTGATGAAAGTGAAATCTTCTCTCTGATGGATGGTTTCTCCGGATATAATTAAATCAATATTGTTCCCATGGACCAACACAAGACCACTTTTATTTGTCCTTGGGGCACTTTCACCTACCGAAAACTTCCATTTAGTTTAAAGAATTCTGATGCAACTTTTCAACGTGCTATGTCTTACGCCTTTGATGATATAAAGCACATTGTGCAGCCATATCTCGATGACTTACCCGCTCATTCCATGCATCGTGTAGATCATCCAACANCACATACGATTGAATCCCCACAAATGTTTTTTTTGTGTATAAACCGACCGGCTTCTAGGATTTATTGTTTCATGTCAAGGGATTAGGGTAGATCCTTTGAAGGTTGAGGAGATTCTCAATATTCCTCCTCTTTCCTCCCTTCGCCAGTTACAAAGTTTGCAAGGGAAGGCAAACTTTTTCCATCGTTTCATCCTGAACTATGCTGAGCTAACTCTTGGATTTATGCGACTTCTCAAGAAAGGTTCTAAGTTTGTATGGGATACCATTGCCAACAAAGCTTTCGAAGCTTTGAAACTGTTGTTTACACGTACCCCACTACTCTTCCCACCGGATTACATTTGGGATTATTTCCTCTACCTCACAGCCTCAGACTATACCATCTCTATGGTTCTCGTCCAGGAGGATGATTCTCATGACAAACATGTCATATATTACTTTATTTGGAGTCTCATGACTACCGAAACCAAGTATTTACATGTTGAAAAATTGGCCTTGGTACTCGTCCAAGTTGTTCAACGTTTCTGGCACTATATCCTTTCTTGCAAGACTACGGTAATTTCTAATTGCAACCCTATGTAGCACATTATTACACACCAATTGATAGGGGGGAAATACTCCAAATGGATTGTAATACTCCAGGAGTTTGACTTAGAATTCGAACGTGCTAAGTCCAAGAAATCCTTGGTGTTTTCCGAGTTGATATGCCACCTTCCTTGCTCTGAGAAGAAAAATGTAGCAGCAGATTCATTACCCGATGAATCCCTTTTCCTTATTAGTTCTGATGACCTTTGGTACAGAGATATCATCATATATCTCCAAACTTAGACTTTCCAGCCCAATTTGTCTAACACTGAACTCCATCGAATACGCTACCAAGCCCATCAGTATATTATCCTCAGTGATACTTTTTATCGTCGTGGGATTAACACCATTTTTCGACGCTGCCTCACATTTGATGAAGCTGAGAAATCTCTAAATGACTGCCATTATGGAGCCTGTGGTGGTCACATGTCTGGGTATGCTATTTCCCAGAAGATATTATGAGAAGGGTATTTTTGGCCTTCTTTATTCAACGCTTGTATAATTTCCATCCAAAAATGCCATGCTTGCCAAACCTACCGCAATAAAATACGATCACACCTTGCTCCTCTACACCTTTTGGTCTCCGTTGGTCCTTTTTGGAAATGGGGTATCGATTTCATGACATGTCATCCTCACTCGGTTGGGGGGCATGGATACATTATTGTCGCCGTAGATTATTTTACGAAATGGGCTGTGGTGATGCCAACATTTGACAATACCAGAAGGACTGCAACATTATTTATATTCAATCACATCATTGCTCGGTTTGGTGTTCCTCAAGCTATCGTTACCGACCATGGTAGCCACTTTAGAAACTTCATGATGTCCAAACTCACTAAAAAGTTGGGTCTTCTCCATGACAACTCAACACCCTATTACCCACAAGCCAACGACCAAGTTGAAGAAATAAACAAAATCCTCATTACCATGCTTTGACAAATGATAGGGATTCACAAAACGAGTTGGCACACAATGTTGTTTTCAGCATTGTGGGCTTACCGGACATCCGTTAAGTCTGCTACCAATTTTACAACATTCCAGTTAGTCTATGGTCTAGAATCCATCTTGCCGATTGAATGTGAGATACCCTCCCTAAAATTAGCCGTCAAACTTCTCCCAAACACTTATGCGAAGAAGAACGTATGTTGTATCGCATGCAATTAGACGAAACCCGTTGCGATGCCACCCTAGTTATAGAAGCCCAGAAGAAACATGTCAAAGCCTAATATGACAAACATGTCAAGCCACACATTTTCTCCGAAGGAGATCTAGTTCTTATTTACGAACAAGATCAGGATATGCTAGGAGATGAAAAATTTGAAGCTATGTGGTGAGGTCCTTATATCATTAGACGAGTTTTGGAGAAAGGATCTTACGAGTTAGTGGACTATGATGGTATCCATTTGAGTGAACCCATAAATGGGTTATACTTAAAGAAGTACTATACTTAAGATCTCATGTGCATGAGTGCTTGTATTTTATTGTATCATACTTTTTGTTACTTTAGTATGCTTTTTCATTATTTAGTCAGTGCCCTCGACTGCTTGTCTTGCATTGTGCTTGGTTTCCAGATGTCAGAGTATTCGCCACCCCACATTGGCTTCGCTGATGGAACTAGCCATAGTACTCAGAACCTTTCTTCTGCTACATGGGAAATTTATACCCCTACAAATGAACTTATCAATCTACGAGGTGTGTGCCTCGGTCGTGCGACCAATAATATTGCAGAATATAGCGCCATCATTGAATTATTGATTCATGCTATTTCACTTGATATCCACCACCTGGTTATATGACTCAATTCTCAGCTAGTAGTACTACATTTAAGTAACGTCTATGCCATCCAAAGTCCTACTTTATTATGGGTATATTTACGAATTCACCTTTTGGAACGTTATTTTGATTATATCGAATATCAACACATTCCTAGATGTATAAATACATTGACTAGGGAATTAGCTAACTATGTGTTAGACATACATTTGGGGAATTTATAAACCAATCACACATCACGTGTATAACACAATACAAAATAAACTGGTAGAAGCTGTATATAACGATCAAAATGTTTTACAAAAAGTTTCTGTCCAAGGATCAAAACATCAAAATACGAAGCCCATAGCTTCTATAAAGTAGCATCATGGATGACGCTCATGATAACACACAACTGCTCGGGCTACCCTACAGAGTAGTCCACTGAGAGACTCGGACAGGCCCATAGTATGGCACTGGTAATTTATCGGGATCTCCCCAATAGCAATATTCGGGATGTCCGTGGTCAATCCCTCCAAGTTCTCTTCCACTGCCTCATAGTCTTAATCATCCCATCTCTCCACTGGAGCCGCTTCTCCTTGCTGTTAAATGGGAGATGTTCCTGGAGGTCGATATGGCCCCACATCTGTGTCATCAAAAATAAAATTTTTGATTAGTTCTTGGATAAACATAAAAACATTTCATATGATAAAATTTGCAAAAACATTTAAAAAGAAAAAAATGTGTACTTCTTACCTAAGTCACCCCATTGAGCATCCTCAGGTAGGGACAAATCCAGATCCCCTCAGAAATCCAAACCAACATATACGTAGTCATCAATCATCAACATCTAGGGCCTCAACCAGTCAAAAAATGAATCATTATACTTGATTATAGGCCCTGCTAGTAAACCCCAATCAACTTGTAGTCACAATAGTGGGACCCTCTCGAGGAAGAATGACACCAAAAGTGATCCATACCCAAACTGCTTCAAGTCACCCTTTCTGCACTTTGTCAATTGTCTCTTCATACTGCGGAGAACTGCATCCGACCAGTTGAAAACTCGAGGCTCTGTGCACTCTATGGCATATTGGAAATATCTCTGGAGAGCCATGTGCGGAGCCGCACTCCTAGCCATGCATGCAATAGTAAACAAGATGGTCCATAGGGTCAGATCTTGGAACCCCCAAATGGAAACCTTACCCTTTCTTCTCTCTGCCTCGGGAACATAATACTGGCGACAATACTCGCTCATAGGGAGTCCACCGCCTCTACCTTTGGTCAAAGTAGCATGGTATCCATGCCGTGACAACCTCGTTAGAAAATAGATATCCTTGATATCTAGTGTCAACGTATGGACTCTCATGTGAAATAACTATTGATCCACGTCCCACATGTGGACCAGGTATTCCAACAACCTGAGTTGGGCTCTCATGCATGGATTCCTAAAAAATTTCAAGAGCCCACAGTCCCGGAGGGAAATGACTATACCCAGGTCATTCCTGGTAATGGAATCATTATCCTCATGTTCTCTTTCTCTCCATTCCAACATTGGAATGGTTAAACACCTGCAAAACAACCATGAGAGGGAAGTCAACAACTTGTTTTAAACTCTTGCATAATTTTTATTGAGCAAAACCTTACTTTAAAATCCATTTTTTGGCCCCCGCAGGTGAGCTTTTTGCATAGTGCGAGATTCTCGCAGGTGCCCTGAAGGCGACCTGTGAGAATATTAGATTCTCACAGGTCCCGCATGGCCCACCTGCGAGAATTCTTGGGCGCATGTTTCGACCCTAAAATGGACTCAAAACCCAAAAAATTGCCAATAAAAACAAAAAATAAACCATGGAAAAGTTAGAGAATCAAGAGATTACCTCATTGGCTGAAACGGTTCACCGAATGATCGCTTGTGCCTCCCGCAATCGAGCAAAAAAATTTGGGGGAAAATGAGGTATGTTGGACAAGTTTTTGGCAAAATCACAATGAAATGGTAAAAAGCCCTTTTTACCCATATTTATTCACTTTTTACTATTTGTTTTTATTTTTTATATTATTTTTATTACTTTGTCTATAAAACCTAATGCCCTAATATCCTTGTAAGTGTGGTTTTTCGTAGATATCGCAACTTCGAAGTCTGAACAAGGGGGTACGGGTGTTTTTCTTTTGTTGCATGTACAACTA
Organism: Picea sitchensis; assembly: GCA_010110895.2. Lineage (NCBI taxonomy): Eukaryota > Viridiplantae > Streptophyta > Pinopsida > Pinales > Pinaceae > Picea > Picea sitchensis. The sequence continues at coordinate 9,236 of SNQJ01S0076359.1, forward strand.
ATTTTTTAGGGTTTTTTAGAAAAAACCTCGAGCTCAGTCTTCGTTCGTTTTCGTGCTCTAAAATATATGAGAACGTAACCGAGAATACTTTTTCTCGTCTTTTCGTACTCGTCATGGTAACAGGAAAATGACGAACGTAAAGGAGTATTCTTTAATCTCTTTTCATGCTCCATAAAAACAAAAAGATTGTTGAGCGATCTTGTTCTTTTCACACTCGTTAAAGTATTTGAAGAAAACATTTGAAGGGCGATAGTTTATCACTTTTTCGGTCTCGTCGAACTCTTTTATGAAAAAGGAACTGTGAGAGTTCTCTTTAAGTGTTTTTCAGACTCTCAAAACATGAAAAACCCCCGAGTTTTCTATCCTTGGACTCGTTAAACAAACATTGAAAGACCCATAATGGGACCGAACCACTCCTTCCTAGGGCTCGTTAAATATACTCCAAGGTACTCATCTGAAGGATGAGCTTACATCAACAAGCATATGTTATCCTCCTCGATCTAGTGTAAAAATAAAGAGGTACTCGCAAGAAATGGTGGGGGAAATTTTGGGAAAGGGATGTGTTTTCATATTCATATTAATGGCAGTAAGCATCGCTCTTGAACATGACACCCCCTATTCGTCATTTGAATTCGGGTTGGGAAATCCAATTGTCTCTCATTCGACTTGCTAAAAGGTCATATCTTGGGTCGTCTTTGAGTTAGTGCTTCCAAGTCCTTGGTCGTGTCATTCATATGTTCAAGAGAAGTTCACACGAGCCCTCTATTGAGTCGGCCATCTGAATTTGTCCATTCTTACTATGTCGGCCTTCCCTGTGTCCGTTTCGACCCGTATTCATACTTTTTTTCATGCTCAAACTCTATTACTTATTTTGTGTCATTGATGGGGGATACATCAAGGCCCTCTTGTGATGAGTCTTGTTCCATCGACTCCAACTCATTATCCGAAAATGAGACTAAGAAATCATTTAGTACCTTGGAACCTGCATGCCTTAATGGAAGGTCTCTTCTCTTTCGACAGGGGTTTCACATCATTGATCTCTGATCGAGAGATTCCACCGCGTGCTTGAATTCAGCTCATTCGTTCACATTCATTCGGATTGTACTTCGATACCTTGGGAGTCATTGACATCAATGGTGATTTCCCTTGCACTTGTTAACAATTTTCATCAATGACCGGTAATCAAGTGGTTTCTACCATGTTCGACTTCAACACATGTAATCACATGGCTAGATTCATACTTTCAGGTGATGGGATTGAAGACCCTGGGTCTCATCTTTTTGATCTAGGCTGCAATGGAGTATGTATGATTTTTATCGACACATAGATCCACTTTGTATGTCATGTGGCTATGTCATCTTAATTCAAGTCTTCTCGCATAGATCCACAATGTATTCCTGGTGGCTATGTAGCATTTTGATGGCATGGATCCATGGTGTATGATTGGTGCCCATGACCTATGTTTATGATTCCATTCATTTGTGATCTGAGCGTGGGAATGCCTACCTCAGAACTGGTATTATATTCTGCAGATGCTTGGTTGTTTACAGGTTTCTGATTAGGTACGCTCCTTGTTTCTGACACACACACACATTTTACAAAGTATTTCGGTTGTCACAAGTTCCGGCCTCATACTTTGGGGGGCATTCTATTACACATGATTTTGGTTACTCTGGTGATGTCTCTACAAGTGATGTATTCAGGCTCCCACAAGGACTTTTTTCCTGAGAAAAGTGGCTGCTATCTTCTTCCAAAAAACACATTTTTAAAATGAGTTCGCAGGTTGCCTATATTACAGGGTGAAAAAATCCTTCATTCTCGTAGGCAACCCAAACTTAGGGTGCGAACTGTTCACAGTCTGCTCTATAGGTAGGGTGTGAACCTGTTTCAAAGCTTGGAAAAGAGAAGAGGTCACGAAGGTTCTAGAGGGGAATCTTCTAGAAAATGAGTTGGCATTCGCATGGTTGGCATCCTACTGACTTCTCAGATTTAGTGGGATCATCCTCATCCATTTAACCATCTCTCCTTCTCCTATATATTGAAAGGTTTCTCATGGAAACATTTAAGCAATATTGAATGAATAATTGGTGAAATAATTGTGTGAAGGAATCTGCTTGGATAGAATCTTGAATACTCTATTTGGTCTATCAAGTTGTATTGGATCTTCTTCATGAAAGTGTAGAGCAAGTGTGTGTGTTGGAACCAAGGGTCACTGAAAGGAATCTTGCGACATCAAGGCGATCCATTTGTATCTTCTACTTTCATTCAATATAATACAACGACATGTCCCTTTCCCATAAAATCACTCTTGTTTTATTGCATAACTCCTTGATCATATGCATAGGTTGACATTGAATGTACTTTTCTGTCTTCACTTTGGTTGGTTTGTATTGTCTTGGACCTGATTTCACAAGAGCACCAGAGCGAAGCAGGAACAACAAACACCTAAGGAAGCGATATAGAGGTATGTCACTCATTCCTTCTTATTAGTAGATTCAATGACTACAACTTAGGGAAAGAGTCGTGTCTTGTCCTATTTTGTTCTAGATCCATGTGAATATAGGGAGTTTTGTTAGTGTCCACACCTACCGATTTATCCAATAACACTCGGCGTGACCGATATTGCAAAGGCTCGACTGGTTTGAGTCCCAACTTCTTGTATCTAGATCTTGTCGGGGACATGCACGAAGAAAAATAAATGAATAACAGATCGCTTTGATATCACTAATATGGATTTATGAGTGGAACACAATTAATAATAGACTAAATACAATAACACAGATATATGGAGAACACCAAGAAATATCCAGTGAACAATAACTTCTATTAAATAAAAAAAGTTGTTGAAACTGTAAAACTGCAGAACTAAAAATAACTTGCTCGAATGGTGGTATCTATATATGAGAAGAGATGTGGCTGCTACATGTATCCGTCTGAGAAAAATAATTACAATGAGGATCCATAGGCCTTTTTAACATTAATCATGAATTCCAAAACCTTAGACATCCAAAAACCTAACCCTAGGAGATGAAATGCCAAAAGTTATTTGGGCCCCGATGGGTGAGTTGGTACCTCAACTTCTCAGGGTCATAACTTTTGCATACAACCTCCGTTTTAGGCACGTGATTTCCCGTTGGAAAGGTATTTTCAAGAAATACACATTATGTCATCAAACTCTGACTTTGTTTATAGTTTGACTATGGCTTTCCCTAGAAGTACATAGAATTTCTTGAAAATAAAGATAGATAGATAGAATTTAAACCAGATAAGTCTAGAGCACCATTAGATGACTTATGGACTTTTAATTTACCAAATTAAAGAGAATAAAAGTGCAGATGAAAACACGTACACATGGAATACATACAAAGAAGAGTACAATATTCAAATCACCACCATTAGAATATTTTTCTTAAGGAATTCAAGACTTCTGCATTTGTATTTCTGTAGATTCAGAAAATTACATTTAGGATCAAAATGCCTATAATTCTACCCATGCGCCCCCTTTTTACATCAAAATAATCCATATATATATATAAATAAAGCTACACTTAGCTGCTAGGAGTTGAACTACTATCTCCTAGAGTTATGGATCTAGTTGTTTTCAAAGAGAACAACAACCTCTACAAAATTTACCAAAAATAGGAAAGCTGATTTCCCAATCATAACCTATCCGAAATGTTCTTTGCAATCATAAATTCTTGAGAAAATTTAAACCATATGGTTGTGATGAGTCATCATGTGTACCATTGTGTTAGCACCCTGTAATTCCCATAGGTTGTCAAGGGTAGAAGAAATTGAGAGATGTAACTTATAAAAACCACTTTTGAAACTGGGATCTAGCCCTGCCAGTTTCAAAGAGGGTTCTCTCTGTATGATTTATATTTGTTTGGGTTTTAGATATTAGGCTAGTTAAAATAGTCTAATTATGTTTGTTTTTTTATAAAGGTTGGCTGAAAAGATTCATTAAACTTCCATTGGGATATGGGGTCTGTATTAAAGATCAGAACCAGAGGCAACTTTTATGAGGTTCCTTCACAGGGCAAGGTAGTGAGACCGTTGGATATATTAAGATTAAATGAGGTGGAAAAGACAGAAAATATGTGATATTCCATTGAGTAAAGAAGTAATCAATAATTTCTCTACTTAACTTTAGATGAAGAACATATAGACCATTAAAGGACCAGAAACATAGTGCACTAGAAAAATTCTAGTCATTAACTTCCTTTTAACGATTAGAAAATGAAAACATAATGATGACAGAGAAAATTAAAACATTTAGCAGAGAAAGATAAACATCACCAATTGATCAAACACAAGAATCCTGTGGATAACCTTTTTATTACTGGTCAATCCTTTTGAAAATATTACATAAATATCTCCTTGGGTGAAAAATTTAACCATCAATACTTCGAAGTAATAATTAATTATACAATAGTTACATCTGATCCTGTCATTAATGACTAGGATATTGTGGAGAAAAAATCTAACTAACTAGATTAGAAGTTACAAAATAATAAGAATGTTGCTAATATTTTCGAATCCTTGGTGCTGATTCTGGGGAAGTAGTTGATGATTCATCACTTTGACTTGACTCTCTTCTTCATGCTGACTCAAAAATCCACATCACCTTTACTCAAGTAAAGAACACATGTCTTCCCATCTCTTTTGACCAGGGATGGAATCCTTGAGTAACTTCCTATATATTTCATCCATCTCAATGTACTTGGAAAAAGTAGGCTTTGTAATAAAAATATATTTTATCTCATGTTGGATGCTAAGGTCCTACTATAATGTTTCTAATAAAGCCTTGCCAATAATGATTCCTTGTGTACTTACAAATTTAGAACCATCCTTTTCCACTTTGCTGATCTTCTGCTTGTAGTCTGATAGAGTAATGAGCTTTTCATTTATCACTAGTAGCCTAAGGAGTCCCTTCTTGTGTAGCGTGTCAACCTTACTGAAAAACATCTATACTCCAATGTCCATCATCTGAGCTTTCTCCTCTGGCTGCAACATCAATCCTTTCTTGGTCAAGACCTTCTTGACTTGATGGATGGTCTTTGTCCCGTCTTCAATTTCCAATGCTTATAACTCCTTCTTGGTATTGGAGTTTAGGAACCTAATGAGATCGGTGGCTTCTGTGGGATTCTCCCCTAATTCTTCCCTTATCTTTCCAATTGCTTATCTGGCCTTTTTCACCAGTTCATGTTGTTCAATTTTTTTTTGTATGAACGGCCATATCTCTACCATGGACTTGCTGATATCCATACAGATGTTTTCTTTGGCCTCAGATAATGTCTTAGCCATGACAATATCATTCTGTAGATTATGTAATTCTTGACTGAGTCTCTGAGCTTTTTGCATCTCTACATGATAACTGGACTGAAACATGGACTTCAAATCTTGGAGGATTTTCACCTCTTCTTGCAATTTTCTGATTTCCTCTCCTTTCAGTGACATATCCTCCATAGACTTTACCAGCTTTTTATAAGCATCTAGAACTTTCACTGAGATGGTTGATGGAATCTCTGTTGTTGTGGATGTTTCCGTACTAACTCCTGTGAGAGGAATTGCATCCAGTGGGATAACAGTCATCTGCACATTCTGTTCTTTCTCTTTAACCAACTTGTCTAACTCAACTTCCATCTCTTTTATTTGTGCATTATGCTCCATTATCATTTTCATCATCTCCCCTTTGTGTCCTTCACTTTCAACTATTTCCTTTGTCTATGAATCTTGAGTGTCTGGAAGTTTCAATTGTTTTCTCAAGGAGGCTATGTCAACATTTTTCTTCTTTAGTAACTCTTCAAATTCCTTGACATTATAAGGGTCATGACCAATCTTCAACACCAACTCCTCTAGGGATTTGATTTTATTATCTTTGGACAAGAGGATATATTTTCCATCTTCAACTGAGATTGGAAATTGTTTATAGACACCTTCAATTTGGAAGCAGTCAATTATGTGTTTGTTAGAGTGGAGAAAATCATCTCCCATGTTTTCCTATGCATGTCCATTTGGTCTGCTGGATGAACCTCCTTCACATCAAACTCAAAGAATGCTTTCTTGTAATCAGAAGTTGTCTTGGGATGTGGGACATGTGCCTGTAAAAATGCCATATGCATCCTTCCCTTCTCCGTGTCAAATGCAGACAATAATATATGCTGGGCTGTAGATGTATGCTTCCAAAAATGATCATATGTGCTGCTATTCAGAAGTTCATTTCTCTGCTTGATCATCTTATATTTATAAAAAATTATTGATCCTGTTGGCTCATGAGAAGACTTAGCTGACAGTGTAGTGTCTACTTGCTTCTTGGAGGAGGATGTGGACACTATGTTCTATCTTCCTGAAAATGTAGAGGAATGTGGTCCCTCCATGACTATGGTGGACTGTGTTTATCCTTCTCTAAATCTGTCTGGTGTGTGGCTAGTCTTTGTTATTTTACTGTAGACTTGGAAATATTCAACTGACACCTCTGTGACTGAAGGTTAAACCTCTTTCTTGGCCCTTTTTTCTGTTTTCACTTGAGGAGTGTTGGTATGTAAAATGTTGGTAGGTGAAGGTTGTTCTTCTGTCTCTAGCAATGTCTTTTCCTGACAGTCTGTCTGATTCATAAAATTTTCAATCTTAGTATTTGGAACATGAGCATAAGGATAAATCTTATGTTTGAGCCTGATTTCTTCTATAATGCCAAAGGGGTCATAATTCCATGGGAAGCTCAGACTGAAATCCATCTATTTAAAGAGGTTGTTGGCCTCTTCTACTGCATCTCTGTTGTTGCATATGAAAGTACCAATTTGTCTCTTGATCTTGAGTTGCTACTTCTTCTTAAATGGTACAAAGTGGATGTCATTAGAATTTATCATCTGCCTGATGTATTCCAATGCAAAAATTCTGATAGGGAGGTATTTTGGCAGTTTGTATGGTGTCAATTCACACCCATACACTCTGATCTCAATATGGTTCTGGTAAAGATACCAGTCCCCTGTTTTGGCCAAGTCAAACAGATGAAAAATTATCTGGACCTCCTCGTTTATCCTTGGTTCCATTCTGCTGTCGAGCATGCACACCATTGGATGGTAAAATTGATCAATGAAGTGTTTGAAGCTAAATTCAGTGGAATTATTCCTCACTGATGATGTCCAAGAAGTCAATGATTGAGGATTTCTGTCCTAATCAAATTTCTGGAGGGCACAAGAGAATCTGTTTGCAAGGAAGAAAAGAAATAGGTACACCATCACTAAGGAGTACCTCAACATTCCCTCTGTGTTGAACTTGAAGAGTTGTTCATGTATATTGTCAGTTAGATACTGACCAAAATCGAACTGGGTTGTAGCTCTCTCTTCTGCGGAGAAAATGGACAAAAAACCCATGATGGGTTCATCTACCCATTCATCAAAAAAATATCCTAACAGGAAACAAAGGGTGGAAATTATTTGGTTGGCTCTGAATGAGAAAATGGAAGATGGATAGGGAGGGTTTTTCTTAGGCAAATGCACATCTTTTGGTAGGAAGATTTCAAATATTTGGGCTCTTTGAGGGTTTTTCTTAGGCTCGTTTGGTTCTACCTATACTTCTTGTAATAGATTCATAACAGGAACACCCAAAGAGGAGGGAAAAACATCATCCATTCCATAGACCAACTGATATGGAGACATACCAATTGACCTCTTGGTAGTAATCCTGTCTGGACAAAGTGCATGAACCAACTTGTTATGCCATGATTTCTTATTTTCTTGCAACATATTCTTGATAATATTGACCAAACTATTATTAGAAGACTCTGCCAACCCATTGCCTTGAGGGTAATAGGCTGTAGAGTGTCCCAAAGTGATATGATACTTGCTGCAAAATTCTACCATCTTTTTTTATTTGAAAGCTGTTGCATTATCAATAATAATCTTTCTGGGGCATCCAAATCGAGAAAGACTGTTAGTTTCTGAGAATTTAATAATCATAGAATCAATGGCTTGCCTGGTGGGTACAACTCCAATCCACTTAGTGAAGTAGTCAGTAGTTGTGAGGATCCACTTGTATTGGCCTGATGAAGGTGGGTGAATCTCTCCAATAAAATCCAAAACCCATTGATGAAATGGAGCTTCAAATGAAATAGGCTTCAAGGGTAAAGGAAAAAGTTTCATTTTTCCCTCAAAGATCTGGCATTTGTGATAGGAGGTAAACTTTTTATGGACATCTGCAAACAAGTTTGGCCAGTAAAACCCAGCTCTAAGAATTTTATTAGCAGTGGTATTCCAATTCAAATGTCCACCACAATCTCCTTCATGGAACTCCTCCAAAGGTTTGTCAACTTTCTCTTTCAATAAAGAATTCAGTAAAATACCCCCAACATATTTCCAATAAAGATTTCCATTCAGAATGCAACATTTCAAAGCTTTAAGTTTTAAAAATCTAGCTTTAGTTTTTGCCAAACCAAGAGGAACTTGTAAATGATATAAGACAAATATAAGGTCTGCGTACCATGGAGATTTTGAGAACACCTCCTTGACGTGTGGAGTCTCCTGCTCTCCTTTTTCATCAACTGCAACTAGAAAGTTTATATATCTTCTTCCATCTAGGTTATCTTGAGTCAGAATATCTTTCACCACTGCATTAGGAACATAAGAAATGATATGCGAGTGGAGAATGTATACTCTGAAATCCTTAATTTCTTTTACCAGGGAAAAATCTTATTTCTTCACGATTTTGTAATTCAATGCAACATCTCTCAATTATTTGTTGAAGAATGCTATAGGTTGTTCATGACCTTCACTGTTTTTCTACAAAAGGACTGCTGCAATCATATGTTCAGAAGCAAAAGAGAATAATTATAAATCTTTGGTATAATCAGGACTGATTAGTACATGGTCTTGTGTCAATGCCTATTTCACTTGATCATAGCTTCTATGTTCTACTTTATTTTAGTATCTTTTTAAAGATTTTTTTTTTTATGTTTTTGAGGAGTTCTGCCAAATTAGGGATAAATATTCTCAGAAAGTTTATTTTTCCTATGAAAGATTGCAATTCCTTAATGTTTCTTGGATGGTCTATCTTCTGGATGGATTCAATTATGCTAGGGTCTATCTTGATTCTATCTTTAGATATAATGTGTCCTAGTAGTTTTCCCTATTCTAACTCAAACAAAGTTTTCTTGGGATTTAATGAGATTCCAAATTTCTTGCACTTTTCAAAAACTTTCCTAAGGTGTTGTAAATGTTCTTCATAATATTTTGAATAGACAGTTACATCATCCAAGTATATGACAATAAATCTCCCAAGTTCATCCACAAAATCAATGTCCATTTCTCTTTGAAATGTGGCACCAACATTTATTAAATGAAAGTGCATTTTCACATACATGAAAGTGCCCCAAGGTGTAGTGAAAGTTGTTTTCTCTTGGTCATCAGTATGGATGAGGACTTGGTTATAGCCAGAAAAACCATCTAATAATGATATTCTACTAGATCCAACTACCTTTTGTAGGATATGATCCATTTTTGGCAGAGGATAGTTGTCTTTCAGTGAGACTTTGTTGAGGTTCCTGAAATCAATGCAGAGCTTGATTTCACCACTCTTCTTTCTCGTAAGAATTAGATTTGACACCCATTTTGAAAATCTCAGAGGATTTTTTTTTTTTTTTTTTTTTTT
>SNQJ01S0076359.1:22568-48642 GCA_010110895.2 Picea sitchensis
TTTTGTTTAATTCTTGTTAGTAGCTTTGTTGTTTTCTTTCTAACCTTTTACCATGCAGCTGTCATGACTAGCAGAGCCCAACTAGGCATGTAAGCACTCACTTTTTGCTCACACAACGACGAAAAGAGTGCAAACAGTAAGGACAGGCTGGCGAAGCCCTAAAAACACGGGTCATGTGGACCTAGGTTTTTGGATCTAGGGTTTTTAACACCTAGACTTTGGTCTAAGGTTGTCTAAGAGTCATGTAATGTATAAATAAAGTTAAAGAAGAGTCGACAGGGTTGCTCGTATTTTTGTTACTATTATTGTTGATGAGAGTGATATTGAGAGAGAAGTGTTTTGTTGTAAGAGCATATGTATTCTGGATCTCCAGCTGGGTGAGAAGTTCAACCCTCCAGCTGGGTGCACAGGGAGGGAAGAGAAAGAGAGAGAGAGATCTGCAACTAAGTGTGCAAATAGAACTGTATGTTTTCATATAATATATCAAGAAACACAGTTTTGTGGATGTAGCCCTAGGGAGAGGGTGAACCATGTATATCTTGTTGTTATTTGTGGTTGACGCTGTGTTATTTTCTATATGTTATACTGTTATTGCATGGTTTTTTCCCCTATTAAAGATAGAAGGTATAAGATAACTTCACGAAGCTATGTGTAAGACTGTCAAGGGATCTCTGGGTTGTATTGTGTTGTTGTTCTAGATTCACTTTTCATTTCATCTGGTTGTAGACACTTGTGTCCTACAACTCCCTTGTTGCTACTTTGGGTGAGATTTCATCTGCTTTGCAGGTATTTTCGAAAGGGCCAATACTTAGGGTTTGTTGGTGCGCTATTTGAGTTGAACCTTGGGTCTGCCCCTGTGCCAAAAAATTGTTCCGTTGCTGGGACAGGGATCTTTTTGAGGGAATGTCAAGGTGGTTTCCATCAGAGACAAAAATTCAAAACTGGATAGAAGAACAAGAAAGGGACTCCGTCGTAGCTCAGAGAAAGAACCCTAGCATTAGTACAGAAGACTGGTTGGGGAGGTACATCTTTATGGATGTGCACAAAATTTTCCTTACATGAGTTCATAAGGAGTTATACGAGTGGTTATCCAAACTAGAAGACATGCATTTTGAAATCAGATCTAGATCACTTGTGTTTTGGACAACGACGCTGATCAAGAAGGTCAAGAGAGTTGATAATGCTGTGTCTAGAGCAGTAGATCTCTAGTTTGATAGCACTATTGGAGGGTACATTACTGATTTTTATATTGATAGACTGGAATCATATTGTTAAGCAGAGAGGTATTTCTTCAAGGGACCTAGAGGAAAATTTCTGCACTTATTGAAGCTAAAGATTAAGATGCTATTGCATGAGAATAATATCTTGAAGATACAATAATCAATCGGATTTTAAATATAATGTTCAGGAATTCAGACAATGATAGTGACATAGAGGCTGGAAATATGAGCAGTGGGAGATCGTTCAAAGAGGTTCCTCTTGTGAACCTGTTTAAGAAGAATTACAGATACAAGGGATTCTATAGTGGAGAAGAAACAGATCTAACAGATGAAGAGTATTTAGAATCCACAAGGGCAGAGGAAGTAGAGACTGAAGAACTTCGCCAAGGAGAACCAAAAACGTCAGGTACTACACCTACTGTCGAAGTAATTATTATTAATCCTCTTATTGTTTTAACAGCATTAAGTAGCCAAAGTAGCCAGAGTAATCAGAGCACTCAGAGTACTATTACAAGAATTTTAGTACATACTCAGTCAAAAAACCAAGGAAAGTCCATGGCAGATGAAATGAGGTTACCTATTTTTAGAGGAGATGGATCTGAAGATCCCAACAAACACTGGTTCTTATGAAAAGTTGTATGGAGAATTACGCAAGTCACCGATGAAGCTGTTAAGAGAGCTCAATTTAGTACTACCTTGAGGGACCGCGCACTGAGTTGGTATATGAAGTTTGTTTCGGGACCTGTACAACCTAAACCACTGAATGAAATTAAGACTATGTTGAGTGCAGAATTGAATAAGCCTAAGTCAGAGTCACAATGCAATACAGTGTTGAAGGAAATCAAGCAGAAGGTTATTGAACCTATTTGGGAGTTTGATCAGAGGTTTAAGACTCTGACAGGTCGTTTAAGTTTTTAGATCCCAGATGAACATAATAAGGAATGGTTCATCGCTACCCTCCTGCCACATATCAGAGTTCCTCTGATGCAACAGAAAGTCTCTTCATAGGCTGAAGCTCTGGATATTTACATGAAACTAGAAGCAACCCCTGTAGGAGGATCCAATCCAGGTATGAGCCAGATATTGAATCAATTAACTAGTTTATCTTTATAGGTTGAATATATGAAGAAGGACAATGGAAAGGAGAAAAGAGAAGATATCTAGTGTATCGGATGTAGATTAGAGGGCCATGACAAAGAGCACTATCCTTTATTTAATGAATACTTTTCCTCTGGAGAACCTAACCCTTTGAAGCAGGTTACTCTACCATGGTGTGAGGTATGTAGAAACAGACATCACCTTGGTGAATGTTATTACATACAAAAATATGTCCAGACACCTACCAATATTTATTGCACATTCTGTAAATATGTGGGGCATGATGAGGACTGTAGGGCTTATGATATTTTGCATGAAAGGTCTAGGGATACATATAGAATTCAAGGATAATTATAGTCAGAAGGAAATACTGCGTAGTTCGATTCCCCACGAAGAGGAAACTTCAACCCTCACGGTGGATTCAGAGGAAGAGGACGAGGATGAATGGGTTGAGGTCGAGGTCAGATCATTTGCTATAACTGTGCCTAACGAGGATATTTGGCAAGGGATTGTCATAACCCTTGTACTACTTGCAACTACTGTAATTGATTTGATCATGTCATTGAATACTATCCCGTATTTCTAGAAAAACTTCAGGAAAAATGAGGGGAAACCAACAAGTACAACTAATATCAGCTGAACCTCATGGTGAGGATCCTAGAGTCACTTTTATTACTAGAGGAGGAACTATCACAGGAGAAGACATGGTGACTCCAGGAAATACTACAGATGGATCAGGGATTAGAAAAGTTGTAGAGAAGACACAATTGTTTGATCCAAGGAAATAAAATCATACCTTCAAAGAAGAAAGAAGAGAATTTGTAGGAGAACATGCTTCTTCATCTAGAGCACAACCAAAATTAAGGGAATGTGAAATGCCTCAGCATTTGATCAGTCTGCCCTATCTAGACAAGGAAAAGAGGTAAGCAAGCTTATGGACTTCTTGTATACTTCCATCCATTTGATTAAAAACAAAAAATATGTGCAGGAATTACAACACTTAATAAGACAGTATGAAGTTGGGAGAATAGATCCTTTGCTGAGTAGATCTGTGAATCAAGTATCTAGGAAAAGGAGGACAAGCAAGGAACTACACCTTAGTGCTCATATTGGAGACTACGACATAGACTATGTGGTCCTCTACTTGGGATCATAAGTAAATGTTATGATGAAGTAGACTTGGGAATTGATGGGAAAACCTAAGTTGAATTACTCTCCTATTAGGCTCAGGATAGCTAATCAGCAGGTGGTGAGTCCCTTTGGAATACTAGAGCATGTCCCTGTGGACATTGACGAAGTGAAGAAATTTGCAGATTTTGAAGCGATTGAGATTGTTGATGATAGCTTCCCCTACCCATCATTGTTAGGAATTGATTGGGCTTTCAAAAATTCGATTGTTTTTTATCTAAAAAAGAGAAGAATGACATTCGAAGGTGATGTCCTTAAGGTCATTCCACCTCTTGATCCTGATGAAGGTCGTAGATACAAAAAACTGATAAGAGAAGAAGACCATGCCTGTGAGCTAGAAAACATCTATAAACTGACAGCAGGACAACATGATTACATTAATCCCACAACAAATGGAAATCTAAGTTGGCAAAGTAAAAGTGCATGCTCATCATATTTTTAGAAGCATTGGAAAATTGGCAGAACATAATGTACGAAGTCTCTACGCGGAGGTGTGCTAGATTGACCAAGGTAGTTCGCTGGATTGGCACAAAAGTAAGTAATATTCCTACATTTGATGGCTTGAATCATTTAGAGACATTTCTAGTTGAATTTGAAGGAATTGTACCAGTACAATAGAGGTTGTTAGAACTAGATGAAGCCTTGAAAGAAATTCCAACTAGATGGTGGGGAACACACAAGAAGAACATCATGGATTGGGTACAATGTCACACCTTGATGACAGTGTGCTTTTCAGACCAAGATGAAGGTTGCAAAGTTCAATACACAAGTCAGAGTTTTCCCAAGAGCCATGTGCGAAGTTTTGAGGAAACTTGGAGCAACATTCTTGAAGAACAATGGGTACATAAGTTCATTATCACTTTGGATACTATGCCTATCAACTGGTATCTTCAAGAATAACTGTGCCTCATCACTACAGATTGGTATGGAATGACCTAGAGCTTTATAACTATGTTCCTATTTGAAATTCAGTACCCTACAATAGATCAGGCTTTACAAATTGTAAGACAAAAGGTCTTTGAAGAGGCACCTAACCTCCCTTTTGCACAAGAAGAAGATGAATGGACTGCACCTCTTCAGAAGTTACAGGGTTGTTATAATATTAATGTTGATGAAAATGATGGCCCTAGGGATGTAAAAATTGCAGAAACTGAAGGTCAGAGAGACATAGAAGGGTCAGGGATTGAATTACCCTTTATTGGATAGCCTATTAAAATTAAGAAGGTTAATATTGGAAAATAAAAAACCCCTAAGTTGGAAGATGATGGAGAAGACTGGGATGATGCTACTATTGATAATATTACAGAACTACTGCATGATTATCAAGGCTTGTTTCCAACAAAGTTGATAGACATGAAGGGCATAAAAGGACCCATAGGAGAAATGAATATTACTTTGAAACCAGATGCAAGGCCAGTCAAGAAGAGACCTTACAGATTGAATCCCAAGTAAAATTAGAAAGTTAAGGTTGAATTAGATATAATGATCGAAGCAGGAATCATAGAACTAGTTGAAGAATCTGAATGGATCATCCCTATGGTGGTCCAAGATAAGAAGTCAGGAGAAATAAGAATATGTGTAGATCCAAGTATACTGAATGATGCATGTTTAAATGATCCATTTCCTACACCTTTTACTGATGAGGTCCTAGATAATGTAGGAGGATAGGAATTCTATTCATTTACAGATGGATTTTCAGGCTATCACTAGATCAGAATTGCTAAGGAGGATAGGCATAAGACCACATTTGCAATAGAATGGGGCTCTTATCATTACATTGTTATTCCTTTTGGTTTGAATAATGCACCAACCATCTTTTCCAGGGTGGTGGTCGAATCATTTAAGGAGTTTTTACACAATTTTTTAGAGGCATACTTTGATGATTAGACCATTTTTAGCCTACTGGAAAATCATATTGAATGTTTGAGATTAATGTTAGATAAGTGCAGGCAATGTCAGATTTCCTTGAATCTGAAGAAGTGTATTTTCTTTTCACCTTTTGGAGTGTTTTTAGGACACATTGTATGTAACCAGGGGTTGTTGGTAGATCCGTCCAAGATTGCTATCATTGTTGATCTACCTCTTCCTACTTCAGTTAGACAACTGCGCACTGCATTAGGACACACTAGATACTACATAAAGTTCATTAAGGGTTACACATAGATAACAACACCTATGGAGAAGCTATTAAATAAAGATAGTAAGTTTCAATGGACAGAGGAATGCCATTAGAGCTTCGACACACTAAAGCAGAAAATGGTCACTGCGCCTATTTTGATTTTCCTAGATTGGAGTAAGGTATTCAATGTTCATGTCGATGCTTCATCCATTGCATTAGGAGTAGTTTTAGCACATCTAGGTGCATGATATATTGACCACCCTATATCCTTTTCGATAAAGAAGCTTTCTACATCTGAATTAAATTATACTACCACTGAAAGAGAAGGCTTAGCTATGGTATATGCGCTGCAGAAGTTTAGACACTACTTGTTGGGAGAACATTTTAAGATGTTTACTGATGATTCTGTATTGAAGTACTTAATCAACAAGCCAGTGTTGGGGGGAAGAATATGCATATGGATATTATTATTCCAGGAATATGATTTTTCTATTGTGGTCAAGCCAGGGAGAATGAATAAGAGACTTGACCACTTATCTAGGTTAGAACATGGAGAGGAACCTACTAGTTTGGAGGATACACTACTAGATGCACAATTGTTGGCCATTAGGAAAGTAGATGATCACTTTGCCAAGATAGTCCAGTTCCTGTCCACAGGAATGGTACCTCGCAAATACACATTTATTCAGAAAAAACAGTTGGTAGTCCACGCTGCAGATTTTCAACTTATAGCTGGACAGTTATATAATATGGGACCAGATGAGATATTGAGGAGATGCATTATGGAGGCATAAATACCATTTATTCTAGAAGAATTACATGAAGGCATCGCAGGAGGAAATTATGCAGGGAAAAGAACAACGCAAAAGGTTCTCAGAGTTGGCCTCTCGTGGCCCACTTTACATAAGGATGCTAAGGAATACTATAGATCCTGCGATGGATGCCAAAGGATAGGGAAGCCTTCTAGAAGGGATGAAATGCCTTTAGCACCTCAACTAACTTTATAGGCCTTTGAGAAATGGGCTATTGACGTTTTGGGACCTATCAACCCACCAGGAAGTTGCACAGGATCTCGATACATCATCATTGCTACATAGTATTTGACCAGATGGCCAGAAGAAAGAGTAGTTAAGGATTGTAGTGCAACTACAACTTCACAATTAATCTTTGATGATATCATAACCAGATTTGGATGCCCAAAGATCTTTATGAGTGATCAAGGTACACACTTCATTAACAAAACCATTGAAGCTTTGACTTAGGAGTTCGAAGTTCACTATCATAAGAAAACACTATACCACCCACAGGTGAATGGTACAATCGAAATGTTCAATAAGATATTGGAGAAAACACTGACCAAGATTTGCAGTGTTAACAAAGATGATTGGGATTTAAGAATTCCAACAGTGTTCTGGGCTTATCGCACTACTTGAAAAAATTTAACAACACAAACTCCCTTTAAGTTAGTTTATAGCCTGGAAGTAGTGGTACCTATAGAATATTTGGTTCCCATCTTAAGAATTACAACATTTACAGGTATGGATGACACTGGCCCTGTTCAAGATAGGCTCGTGCAGTTGATCGAATTAGAGGAAGACAAGTTTATTGCAGGATTTCATCAGTAGGTACAAAAATAACGAGAAAAGTCTTACCATGACAGACATATCAAGAGGAAAGAATTTAAACAAGGGGATATAGTACTGTTAAATGACAACAAGTTCATGAAGCATCCAGGAAAGTTCATGACACATTGTCTTGGGCCATTTGAAGTTGCCTATGTTACAAAAGGAGGAGCTGCGTAGTTGAAAACTCTTAATGGAGAATGGAAGGATGGTTTAGTAAATGGAAGTCGGTTGAAGCTGTAATGTGAAAACCAACTCTCGCAGTTCTCAGTAAAAGCAAAGGAAGAAGGTTCTAGGTACTAAGTGCAGTTGGAATTGGGTACCAGACACAGAAAAGACAATATTCACACGATAGGGAGGGAAAAAGCAGAAAGCACAGGCTGCTCTGCGCAGTCTGTAGTTGAAGTAAAACATAAGGCTCAATCTTCTAGTGACTCAGGATGAGTCACATGAGAGTGTTGGGGGCCTGTTGGCCCTTGATCATGTATTAAGGAAGAAAGTAAAGATTAAGGAAGAACAAAGACAAAGTACAAAGTGCGTGGAAGGCACATAAACTGAGGAAGGGTCGAAGTGGTTAAAGAAGCATAAAAGAAGGAATGAAGTAAGGAAAAGTAGGTTGTTGAAAGAGAAGATCAAGGAAGATAAAGCATCAAAGAATATGGACCGTGGACAACTTAGTAAGCGGAAGAAGACACCAAAGGATTCTTTGGAGCACCTTGTGGAAAATAAGTAAGGACAGGCTGGCAAATCCCTGAAAACGTGGGTCATGTGGACCTAGGGTTTTGGATATAGGGTTTTTAACACCTAGAATTCGGTCTAAGGTTGTCTAAGAGTCATGTAATGTATAATTAAAGGTCTAAAAGAGTCGAGAGGGTTTATTGTATTGTTGTTAATATTATTGTTGATGAGATCGATATTGAGAGAGAATTGTTTTGTTGTAAGAGTGTATGTATTCTGGATCTTTAGCTGGGTGCGAAGATCAACCTTGTAGATAGGTGCACAGGGAGGGAAGATAAAGAGAGAGATATATATGTATCTAAGTGCGAAGATATACCTGTATGTTTTCATATAATATATGAAGAAATGCATTTCTGTGGACGTAGCCCTAGGCAGAGGCTGAACCATGTATATCTTGTTGTTCTTTGTGGTTGACGTTGTGCTATTTGCTATCTGTTATACTGTTATTGCATGGTTGCTTTCCCTATTAAAGATAGAAGGTATACGAGAACTTTGCGAAGCTAAGTGTAAGAATGTTAAGGGATCTATAGGTTGTATTGCATTGTTGTTCTAAATTCACTTTACATTTCCTCTGGTTGTAGACACCTATGTCCTGCAACTCCCCTATTGTTACTTCAGATGAGACTTCATCTGCTTCACAGGTGTTGCCAAAAGGGCCAATAGTTAGGGTTTGTTGGTGCACTGTTTGATTTGAACCCTAGGTTTGCCCATGTGGCAACATCTATGGACTTCCATTATTTCATTTTCGAAGTCTTTCTATTCTGACTCTTCCTCATCTACTTCGATATATGAAAGAAGAAAAGGCTCTCATTCTTCCTGGGTGAGAAAGATGGAATTATTGTCATTAAACCCCATCATCATTAAGGGGGGCATGGTATGCTAATTAGGGCCTCTCTATTCTCATTGTTCTCTCGACTCTCTTTTCCTGATCTGGGGAGGATTTCTCCTGAAGTTGGGATTTCGTATTTGAGGGGAAGGTGTTTCTCTCTAGGTGGGTGACTCTCCTATCAGTGATTTCTAACCTATCCATATTTGTCTCCCTTTTTCCAACCAAAGAATCTATTTTAGCATCTGCAGTGGAGGTGGAATGTTATTCCTTGATTGTGACTCTCATTTATTTTCTTTGCCTAGCTCTCCTAGCTAATAGGTTTCCTTCAACACTCACAACACATTTTTTCATATCTTCCAGAGTGGCATACTTTCTTTCTCTCAATTTCTAGGACATATCAGGATCAAATCCATCAGGTAACTTGATCAAGGCCAGGCCTCGAGGAGGTTTGATATCAGCAGGAATTGCATTATAGATATTATTAAAATGAGTGCAATAGTCCTATACAGTTTCCCCTTAGTTTCTTATGATATTTTCATATTCAGATAAAATTTGGAGAGGGTTTTTCTTTACCTCCCATCTACTAATAAAATATCGATGAAAAGAAGAAATATCAACAATGCTAGCATCAGGTAATGATTCGAAACATTTCTTGACATCACCAGTTAAACTTTGTGCAAATAGTCTCATTTGAACATCTTCCTCATCAACTTCCTGTAAATAAAAAAAATCATTCTTTTTATCTACACATTGTTGTGCATTAAGGGTTCCAATGCCATCAAACTAGGGAATCCTAGTTTGATAGTCCTAGGGCATGTTATGTAAGGGATAAACTAACACCAGGGGAGTATATCTTGTTGCCATGATTGGTGGAGGAGGTTGGATGAAAACTTGTATGATTGCTGGAGAAGTGACATAAGATGTGTAAGAAGCAAGGCTGGGAGGTATAGACTGAGTTACTTGAGGATTGACAGAAGTTGCAACAATAGAATTGGCAGAAAGATCAAGAAACTGTTGAAAATGGGCTTTATACAAAGCTTGTTCAATATTTGATGCTAGATCTTATAGTTTCTCAAACTCTTGAAGGATCTGTTCATCAAAATCTATTTTAGGAGAGAGTCTTTCAGGGGTTCTATGTTGGAGGATGGTTTGATCTAATACTATTTCATCTACAAAGCGATCAGATTTGGTTCTGAAAAGGCTCTTCTTAAAAGGTAAGTCAAACTCGATGTCTTGGATTGTGACAAGATTCTTTGGAACAAACGTGGCCCTAGGACGAAGAATGCTACTCCCTTGAATTTCTATTGTATTCCTTTTCTTGATTAATTTTTCTGGATTATCTACTACTTTTATAGGTTCTAAATTAGGGTGATATCTGGTGTGAATTATTTTTGGAGCCAAAATTTAAAACTTTAAGAAATCTAATTTAATATTTACAAATTTCAACAATCTTTGAACATTTATCTCTTGAAAGTTAGATCTTTGATTGTTCAGAAATAAAGTTTTCTTATCTAGGGAAGAGAATTTATAAGGTTTGGAAAATTTGTTTAGTTCCCCAATATGGTCGCCACTATGTTAACACTCTGTAATTCCCAGACGTTGTCAAGGGTAGAATACATTGACAGAGGTAACTTATCAAAACCACTTTTGAAACTGGGATCTAGCCCTGTCATTTTCAGAGAGGGATATCTCTGTATGATTTAGATTTGTTTGGGTTTTAGATATTAGGCTACTTAAAATAATCCAAGTTTGTTTGTTTGTTTATAAAGGTTGGATGAAAATATGAATTAAAATTCCATTGGACTATGGGGTATGTATTAAATATTAGAAT
The DNA here is from genome assembly GCA_010110895.2 of Picea sitchensis. Classification (NCBI taxonomy): domain Eukaryota; kingdom Viridiplantae; phylum Streptophyta; class Pinopsida; order Pinales; family Pinaceae; genus Picea; species Picea sitchensis. The sequence goes on from SNQJ01S0076359.1 coordinate 33,214, forward strand.
CAAAGGAAACTTTTATGAGGTTCCTTCACATGACAAGGTAGTGAGACCGTTAGATCTATTAAGATTAAATGAGGTGGAAAAGACAAAAAATATGCGAGAGTCCACTGAGTAAAGAAGCAATCAATAATTTCTCTACTTAACTTCAGATGAAGAACATATAGACCATTAAAAGACCAAAAACATAGTGCACCAAACAAATTATGTTCATTAACATCATTTTAATGATTATAAAATGAAAACATAATGGTCACAGAGAAAAGTAAAACATTTAACAAAGAAAGATAAACATCACCAATCGATCAAACACAAGAATCTCGTGAATAGCCTTTTTATTACTGGTCTATGCTTGTGAAAATATTACACAAATATCTCCTTGGGCGCAAAAATCAACCCTCAATACTTCGAAGTGAGAAGTAGTTATACAATAGTTACATCTGATCCTGTTATTAATGACTAGGATATTGTGGAGAAAAATTCTAACTAACTAGATTACAAGTTACAAAATAATAGGAATGTTGCTAATATTTTCGAATCCTTGGTGCTGATTCTGGGGAAGTAGTTGATGATTCATCACTTTGAATTGACTATCTTCTTCATGCTGACTCAGAAATCCACATCACCTTTACTCAAGTAAAGAACACAGGTCTTCCCATCTCTTTTTACCAGGGATAGAAACCTTGAGTAACTTCCTGTATATTTCGTCCATCTCAGTGTACTTGGCAAAAGTAGGCTTTGTAATAAAAATATATTTTATCTCACGTTGGATGCTAAGGTCCAACTGTAATGTTTCTAAGAAATCCTTGTCGGTAATGCTTCCTTGTATACCCGCAAATTTAGAACCATACTTTTCCACTGTGTTGATCTTCTGCTTGTAGTCTGACAGAGTAATGAGCTTGTCATTTATCACTAGTAGCCCATGAAGTCCCTTCTTGTGTAGCATGTCAATATTTTTGAAAAACCTCTGTACTCCAATGTCCATCATCTGAGCTTTTGCCTCTAGCTACAACATCAATACTTTCTTGGTCAATACCTTCTTGACCTCAAGGATGGTCTTTGTTCTATCTTCAATTTCCAATGCTTCTAACTCCTTCTTGGTCTTGGAGTTTAGGAACCTTATGATCTCCGTGGATTCTATGGAATTCCCCCCCCTATTATTCCCTTATCTTTCTAATTGCTTCTCTGGCCTTCTACACCAGTTCATGTTGTTCAAAAACAATTTGTATGAATGGCCATATCTCTGCCATGGAATTACTGATATCCATCCAGATGTTTTCTTTGGCCTCAGATAATGTCTTAGGCATGACAGTCTCCTTATGTAGATTCTGTAATTCTTGACTGAGTCTCTGAGCTTTATGCTTCTCTGCATGATAACTTGACTGAAACATGGACTTCAAGTCTTGGAATCTTTTCACCTCTTCTTCCAATTTTATGATTTCCTATCCTTGCAGTGACATATCCTCCATAGAATTTACCATCTTCTTGGAAGCATATGGAACTTTCAGTAGGATGGATGATGGAATCTCTGTTGTTGTGGCTGCTACTGTACTAACTCCCGTGAGAGGAACTGCATCGAGTGGGATAACATTCATCTACACATTCTGTTCTTTCTCTTTAACCAACTTGTCTAACTCAGCTTCCATCTCCTTTATTTGTGCATTCTACTCCATTATCAGTTTCAACATCTTGTCTTTGTGGCCTTCACCTTCAACTATTTCCTTTGTTTGTGAATCCTTAGTGGCTAGAAGTTTCAATTGTTTTCTCAAGGAGGCTATGTCAACATTTTTCTTCTTTAGTAATTCTTCAACTTCCTTGACATTAGAAGGGTCATAAATAATATTCAACACCAACTCCTCCAGGGATTTGATTTTATTATCTTTGGAAAAAGAGGATATATTTTCCAGCTTCAACTGATATTGGACATTGTTTAGAGACACCTGCAATTTGGCAACAATCAATGATGTGTTTGCTAGAGTGGAGAAAATCATCTCCCTTGTTTTCTTATGCATGTCCATTTGATCTACTGGATGAAACTCCTTCACATAAAACTCAAACGATGTTTTCTTGTAATCAGAAGCTATCTTTTTTATGTAGGACCCATGCCTGTAAAAATTCCATATGTATCCTTCCATTCTCCATGTGAAATGAAGACAATAATCTATGATGGGATGTAGATGTCTGCTTCCAAAATTGAGCATATGTGCTTCTAGTCATAAGTTCATTCCTCTGCTTGATCATCTTATATTTATAAAAAATGCTTGATCCTATTGGCTCATGAGACGAATCAACTGACAGTGTAGTTCCTTCTTGCTTCTTGGAGGAGGATGTGGAAACTATGTGATGACTTCCTGAAAATGTAGAAGAATGTGGTCTCTCCATGACTATGGTGGACTGTGTTTCACCTTCTCTAAATCTGTCAGGTGTGTGGCTAGTATTTTTCCTTTTCCTATAGACTTGGAAATCTTCAGCTGACACCTCTGTGACTGAAGGTGGAACCTCTTTCATGGGTCTTTTTTCTGTTTGCACCTGAGGAGTGTTGGTATATGAAATGTTGGCAAGTGAAGGCTGTTATTCTATCTCCAACATTGTCTTTTTCTTCTAGTCTATTTGATTCATAACATTTTCTATCTCAGGCTTTGGCACATGAGCATAAGGATAAATATTATGTTTGATCCTGATTTCTGCTATAATTCCAAAGGGGTCATAATTCCATGGGAAGCTCAGACTGAAATCCATTTGTTTCAAGAGGTTGTTGGCCTCTTCTTCTATAACTCTACTATTGCATATGAAAGAACAAATTTGGCTCTTGATCCTGAGTTGCTGCTTCTTCTTAAATGGTACAAAGTAGATGTCGTAAGAATTTATCATCCGCCTGAAGTATTCCAATGAAAAAATTCTGATAGGGAGGTATTTTGGCAGTTTGTATGGTCAAAATTCAGTCCCATACACTTTGATCTCAGTATGGTTCTGGTAAATATATCAGTCCCCTGTTTTGGCCAAGTCAGATAGATGCATAATTCTTTGGACCTACTCATTTATCCTTGGTTCCATTCTGTTGCCGAGCATGCACACCAATGGATGGTAAAATTTATCAATGAAGTGTTTGAAGCTAAATTCAATGGAATTCTTCCTCACTGATGATGCCCAAGAAGTCATTGATTGAGGATTTCTGTCCTGATCCAATTTCTGGAGGGCACAGGAGAATCTGTCTGCTTGGAAGAAAAAAAATATGTACATTGTCACTGAGGAGTACCTGAACAATCCCTCTGTGGTGAAATTGAAGAGTTGTTCATGTATATTGTCAGCCAGATATAGATTGAAATCGAAATGGGTTGTTTCTCTCTCTTTTGTGGAGAAAATGGACAGAAAACCTGGAATGGGTTCATCTACCCATTCATTAGAAAAATATCCTAACATGCAACATAGGGTGGAAATGATTTGGTTGGATCTAACTAAGAAAATGGAAGATGGATAGGGAGGGTTTTTCTTAGGCAACTGCGCATCTTATGGTAGGAAGATTTCGAATATTTGGGATCTTTGAGGGAAACAAATTTTCTGATAGAGTTCGTTCAAGATTTCAATGGAAAAAAGGCTAGAAGAATCAGTTCTGGGGATCTGTATTATCTGGTTTATTGATTCAGTGGTAATGGTGAATAGAGTTTCACTAGATGAAGATACGATGGCACTTTGGCCGGGAAGGTAATGGGCTCGACACTTAAGGTAGAACTCAGGGAAATGCTATGTCTAGGGAAACATGAATAATGGCAGATTGGACTCCCAGAGTCTCATCTCATCACTTTGGTCTACAAAAATTTCTTTCATCCAGAAGTGTAATTTGAAGAAATTGAATTCACACTTCGGCTCTGCAACTCTGTAATCTTTATCATCTAGGGGAGTGCGATCCAGGTTGATGGGAGGAGGAAGAAAATGGTTTTCAGCTATTTCAACATATTTGGTTTTGGGCGCCATAACTAACGGAGATTTGAAGGCAAAAAAAAGTATTGACTGTAATTACTAGGTTTAATGGCATATGTCTATGGTGTGCCTGGTGGTGGTTAGCTTGAAAACCCGAAATGATGTTGTGTCTACTATTTTTGGACCAGTGAATAGTATGGTAATGGATAATAAACATAGTTGAATGGTGTAAAGGGGTGTCCGTTATGGCGTAGGTGGTGACTGGATGAGTAACTGTCACGGATAACACTTAGGATAAAAAACATTTTTTGGGTAGCGCTAGCTCCCCTTTCTTTATTTTTTCACCATGGGATCAAAAACACATCAAATTAACTCAAGCAAAAGGCATTTAATGAATCTTTTGCAAATCTTATTGAAATGAAAGAAAACTAACCTAATTCCTAGTCTAATTAACTAACACATTAAGCCAACTTAGACTGTTGGATTAATAATTACTCTAACCTAATACATTTGGCCAATATTAGACTGTTTGGCCAAATTTATTCACTATCCTATCTAATTTGGCCAAGATTATACTGTTTGGCCAAATTTATTCACCAACCTATCAACATAAATTTAAAGGATTTGATCATGGTTATATAGTATGAATCAAACCAATTTTATTTCATGGGGTTTTATCTTTTTCTCTTTTTCTATTTTTATACCCTCTTTTCATTTTTTATATTTTTTATTCCTTCTTTATTTTCTTGTTCTTTTCTTTTATTTTGTAAATCATTTAAAGAATAAAATATTATTTACAATAAAACACAACTAGAGGAATAGATTCCAATCACCAGGGGATCCTATGAAATATAGGGTTATAACACATTGGACACCACTGTCACCTCTGCGCAATAAATTCTGGTTTATGCACCGTAAATGTTGGTTGCGATATCTTCGCAGTGATTTCACGCGACGAATATTCATGATGAGGTTGCTCACATGAATCCAGTTGGCAACAAAGGATGGGATTATTCAATTTGTCTGTACGTTCCTTATCCAATCTCACTTGTAGTCGTAAGGCCCTATTTTCCTTTCTTAATGACAAATTTTTTCTCTTTCAACTCCTCACCTGTCTCAACAAAGCCACATTCCTTTTCAATTTTTATTGAGCATCATGGATGGATGGACAAGCATTGTCTATATATGGTCTGCATTTTTTACAATGTTTCATGATCCCTTCCTATGATATTCTTTTTCCCTCCTTGAGCTTAATGATATCATGTTGAGCTTCTCTTAGCTTCTTTTTCGACCATTTTATGTTCTTTTCTCCTCCTTTTGGTGAGGCAGGAGATCTATGACCTTATTTACTCTGTGATGCTTGTGCTTTAGGAATTATTTATGTTAGCTTCCTCAATTATTTGTTATCTTGATAGAATTGGGATATAACATGTTGATATTTATTTAGTTGTTGTTTCACCTCCTTGATATCTGCATCTTTCTCACCTGGTGCCACTTGATTTTCATCAATCTCCTGGGCTACACATTCAAAAAACTCCATCTGAATTGTGGGTATGTGAAACCTCCTGGTAGAGGACCTGGTGCATGGTTTACTAGGATATTGCGTCTCCTCAGTTTCATCAGTGACTCTTATTTTGATTTTTTCCTTCAAGGTTGGCTGACTGAGTGATGAACTTCAATTTATTTTCCTTTTCCCCTTTCAGCAACACCTCCTCCTTTTACCCCTGAACTATGAAATGTTGATTTCTCAGTAGATAAAGGAGTATCTCCTTTAGTGTCTAGGGGAATGTTTGTTGAAATCAAGAAAGAATCGCAATCCCTGTTTAGCTTACCAAGCTCCTCAACCGCCAACATTTTATCAAGGAAAAATGGAATAGGTTGTTCTTTGGCTAGTCAGCTTTAGCTTGGACACAGTTTACCATCTTTCCCAAGATTATACATAAGAAGAAAGGTAAGTTTAAAGGACTTATCCCCGTGAAATGCATCAGGAGCCTAATGTGGTATTGATGTACCTTATCAAATCTACCCTCACAAGTAAATTACTTTTGAATTATTCTTAGAATATTCTCAAAACGTTCCAAAAGAGATTCAATGGGAATGTGTTACACATTATTTTGGTCACCCCAGTGATCCACTGACAACATGTGTTCATGTTCCCACAAAAATATAAAAAGAGGCTTTCTCCATGAGGAAAGGGATTGGATTTATCTTCTCAAAAACGTTATTAAGGAAGGTCGTTGCAGGCTGCCCTATACACAGGGTGCGATGATGTCTGATCGTCGCTCCCTGATCTAAATATGGGTTGTGATGTCACTACAGGCTACACTATACCTAGGGTGCAACGATGTCCAAAGCTAAGGAAAATTCAAACTTCACAAAATTTCTAGAAGGGGATCTTCTAAGATCAAGTGGCTTCTGAACGGTTTGGATCTTACTCGCTTTTCTGATTTGGTGGGACCATCCTAATATCCTCACCCATCTCTCTTTCACACTATATAGATAGGGACCTCTCATGGAAAAGGCGAAGCATAAAAAGGATAAGATAATAGGCTAGGAATTATATGGAGAATTTTGCATTAGATTATGCGCGAGAGCCTCATTTCAGTTCATCAAGTTATTGTGGTTCTTCTTCATTCAAGGTTGGAGAAAAGGTGTGTGTGTTGGAGAAAAGGGCCATCAGAAGGGGACCTCGCGACAACACAGATTTTGGTTGTAATCTCCACTTTCATTTAATATCATACAACAATATGTTTCTTTCCCATAACACTATTCTTGTTTTATTGTATGATTCCTTGATTAGAGACATAAGTTCTTGTTGAGTACATTGTGTTTCTTTCACTTTGGTTAGTTTGTGTTCCCTTTCATAGTCAATATCACAAGAGCACTGAAGTGGAGCTAGGATGACAATTGAAAGAGGAAGCAACATTGAAAAGGTATGTTTCCCATCTCTTGTTAATTAGTAAACTGAATGATTAGAACTTAGGGAAAGTTTCATGTTCTATTTTGGTTTGTTCTAGTTTCCAGTGGGATATAGGGAGATCTGTTTATATTTTCATTTATCGATTAATCCTATAACAAAATTGGTCACCATATAGGGGATACGACTGTCTTTTTGTTTTTTTCTTTCCATTTTCTTTTAGCCTACCTTATTTTTCTTGAATTCATTGTCTGAGTCTATGGGTGATCCATCTGGACTCCCTGGGTCTGAAAGTCCTCTTAGATTTTTTTTCTTTCTCCCAATGTTTTCTCAATTACAGAGATCATCGCACTGTACTATACAGTAAGCCTGCGACGACCCTTTGGCGTTGCATCCTTCTTGTTCAATCTAGTGTGACATCGTCACACTGTGTCCTACAAGTATCTTGCGACAACCTTTTCGTGTCGCACTGTGCCCTACTCTCAACTTGCGATGACTCCTGTAGAATTTGTTGGAGTGAGTCTTTTTTTATTTTTTCACCCATTTTTGCCTTAGTTTCCAGGGGGGGGACTTCTGATACCAATATTTGACTGACTTGTGAGTTTAAATCTTGTTTTTGATTGGTTTTCAGTGATTGAAAGTCTTTTTTTATAAATTTTGCAAGTTTTTTTCTTTTGATCTTTGTCACAAGGATATAATCTCTGGATCTTGATATGACTGTTTGTTTGACCAAGGATATTTGATTTATTTGCAGTTTTGGATTGATTTCACTTTCCAAATTGTTTGTTGATTGAGAAACATTTTTGTTTGCATTTGACAAAAATCTTTTTAATCATTTCATTTTTGTGTTAAGCCCTAAATAATGGCTCATTACCCCTTAATTGGGGCATATTATATTAGTAATGTTATTTTATTTATGTCAGCTTTAGTCCATTAGTTGTAATTATACCTCCTAGTCTCCTACATATACCAATGAGACATTTTCATTTTGAATAATCTTGTAATTGTACATTTATGTGGGTGTTGGCCCTTGACCAAGTTTTGAAGAATAATTGGTCATATTTGACCATTTTTGGGTCTGCGACAGCTTGCCAAAGATGGAGCACAATGCAAAGTGGAAATTAGGGAAACTAGACCTATTTTTGGGTCCCTTTAGGGTTTTGGGTTGATGTAATGGGAAAGGGATGTCAGCCTGTGGGTTTACCCACACTTAGGCCCATTTTGCAAGCTATAAATAGATACTTAGGCAATGTAAGTAGTAGATGGTAGTACATATATGTGATGTATAGATAAAGGCTTAGTGCTAGTAACTAGATCTGTGTGATCAGATGTATATTGCAAATGATCTGTGCATGCTTGTAAGGAGATTGAAAAGCTCAGTGCAAGTTTTTGTAGTTTTGTACTAAAGTGCAAGGAACAAGGATCTAGCGAGCTGTGCAGATCTTCGGTCCTGTGCGAAGTAAGGGTCATTGAAGCTCTGCACTGTAACCACTTGACCAAGATAATATAAAGAAAAATACTTTGTGGATGTAGCCCCAGGGTGGGGGTGAACCATGGTAACTTTGTTTATTGTGCTCTGTGCTTCAAACTAATGTGTTTATCTCCTTCTTGGCTAAGTGCTTGATGTGATTAAATAGATTTAGTTATGCTTTGTGCTTCTGAGATAGGAATGANGTGAAGTGCTGTAAGGGTTGAATATCAATGGATAAACCATGCTAGATAATTTCTAAGTGCTATAATCACAGATCTGTGTCCCAGTTAAGGTTGCAGACACCTGAGTCCTACAACCACCCTTACCTCTACCCCAGGTGAGACTTCATCTGCTTCGCAGGTGTTGCCAAAAGGGCTAGTAGTTAGGTTTTGTTGGTGCACTCTTGACTGTGAACCCTATGTCTGTCTCTGTGCCAACAAATGGTTCCGTTGTCGGGACCTGAAACTGTGATTGCTGGGAACTAAAGAAGAATAAGATTTGTGCAAAATAAGCTCTAAATCATATCAGATCTGAAGAAAGGAAGATCAGATCTGAAGAAAAGAAGCGAGATCTAAAGGCTCTGTGCTCTAAGAAAAGTAAAAGTGGAAATTTCTTAAAGAAAGAGGCCAGATCTGTAGAAAAGAGGTAAGATCTGTAAACTTTGTTCTTTGATAAAGGTAAGAATAGTTAAAAGTCTTAGATTTGAAAAATTTGTGCTCTATATAGGTAAGATAAGTGGAAATTTTTGTTTCTGAAGCATGAATTTAGGTACGCTTGATAGATTTTGTCCTAGCCTGAAAACTAGGGCATTGTTAGATGGAAGAAAATTTGATAGATCCGATAAGAATAATGATAAATATGTTATACCTATGCATAGAGAGAATGTTTGGACTAACATATGTCTGCAGGATCCTAGAAAGAATTTTTTGCAGGCTAACTACCATGACCCTAGTGTGTAGTACATAAGAGGTTGGGGGTCATTTAAAATAAAGAGAGGATTGACCCTATGTTACAGTTGCAGAAAACCGGGACATCTAGATAAGGAGTGCCCTGGTGGAAGAATGAGTTGTCTCTGTTGCAAGGCTTTGGATGATGAAGTATTGGATTTCCCTTAAATGATTGCCAGGCTTGAAAAAATGAATCTACACGAAGAAAACCTTAAGTTAGATCCACAAATAGCAGAGACCCAGAAAGAATCAGAGAAGATGTTACTACATATGAAAGAAACCTTGAATGATCACCGGCATATCAGGCTATCAGAGATCTTTAAAGAAAAAGAATGCATCGAAGTAAGAATACAATACTTCGATAGATGAGGAAACACAGGTGAATGTCATGACATAAAGAACTTGGGAAGCCACAAGGAGACCTGTTATGACTCCATCCCTAAGTGGAATAGGGTTTTTCAGAGGAAAAATGGTAAACCTATGTGGAAGGCTCACTCGGATATCTATGAATGTCAATGGAATTCTGACAGAGGAAGCTTTTGAAATCATCAAATTTATTGAGGACAGTGCCTGATTTACTATGTTTCTTGGAAATCCTTGGATTGAAAGATATCACACTAGAAAGAAGGCAGAAGAAATTTTTTTAGAACAACAGAGACAAGAGTTAAAAGACTTCAGGTCCAGAAAGATCACGAAGTTGATTGAATAATAGAAGAATCGATCGAATCCATTTCACACTAGAAACCCAGACTTCGAAGTTATCAAAATGCTAGAGGATTCACAAAAGATTGAAGTCCCCATCATAGACAAAGAAGAGCCACTATCCCTGAACCCTAAGAAATAACATCAACAACCCGAAGTGACTATATCCAAGGAAAATAAAAATCAGAACGGGAAAAGAACCATTGAGATGAAACTCACAAGAAATAAAGATAGAAAGTTAAGTAAGAAGAAGGTGAAGATGGAAAAACTACAAAAGAGTCCAGATGGAACTTCACAAAAAGAGAAATTGCAGAATTTGAGCTTCGCTGAGATATTAGAACAATGACATGGGTCACTTTGCCATGGCGAAGCAATATAGCTGTTGGAAGCCAATATGCCCGTTCAACTTTCACTCTGAACAGGTCGAAAAACAATTATGGGTTACCACTAGACCGTTGGAAAACACTAGAACGGATAGAATGGAGTTAATAAAGGCCCCATGTCCATTGCAAGCAGACCATTGCTAAGATTTCCTATTAAGATCGTCACACCATGCCCGAAGAACACTTTTTCCAATTAAGAAGTTTAAGCTCGTAGAATTAGCAAGTGTCTACAATGATCGTCACACCATTGTTATTTATCTTAGTATAGTGCTTAAGACCAGTGTGATCCTGATTATTTTCCTTGAGGATATATGTCCGATGAGCTCAGCACAATTGAAGAATCTGTAAGAGAGGTACTCACTAGCCTTAGAACTGAACGATTCATGTCAGAAAGAGGGTTGTCTATGGGTTTATAGGCATCATCAATGAGAGGAATGTAAGCCTCCCCATCGACTGCTTAAGAAGGAACATCTCGAGCCGGCGTAGAATGAAGAACTAAGCATAAAGACGACATAACCAATGAAAAGTTAGTATCGTCCATCCTACTAGCTTACATACCCTCTCCGAGCAGTGAGATTAACCGGGATAGTGTCCCTTGAGACTTTGAATACACCCTAGTCACTGCTTATCTACCAAAAGGAGTACGCACCTACCTCGCAGATCAAGACAAGGTTGCGGCGTTGACATTTTGCGACTTGAACCTGGGATATCATAAATCTTACAACATGCTTTCCCCACACAAGTAATTAACCAGAATGAAGGGCAAGAATTCCAATATCGTCCCTCAATAATGGATGATGAACCTCGAGCAGTCTACTTTGCTCAGCGTCATGAAAATACCGCACTTCGACAGACACCAAGAGGTGAATGCTTGTGTAAAATTGCTGCTAGCAAGTTACCATGGAGGATACCTGTGGGTAAACCGCTGCATAACTATTGATCCGAAACTGATCAATAGGATCACCGGGCTTAGTATGCAGGGCCCTGATCCCCAGGATTACTACCCTAGAAAGACCGCGAACCATGCTCTTTCACAGAAGATTAAAGAATCTTATGGAAATATCAAGAAGGGCACGCGAGGAAACAAGGTAGCATCTATCGAGAGTGGCATAGTGTGCCTTGCATGCCAATTGATAGCAGGGAAATTAATACATAAGAAATTACCAAATCAAGTATCAGGCTTCGTAGTTGACCTCGTAGGAAAATGCGTAGAGGGACTACAGATGAAATGGGCGAAGTACCTGGTTAACCAGCTAAAGATTGACTACAGAGAAGCCCAGGATCAGGGGCATGAATTCCATTTTAACTAGCTACTAATAATGATCGCTTTCATTGCATGGGAGATATCGAAAGGAGAAACCTTCCTGGACCTCAACCCTTTTGATCCCTTAGCTAGAAATTTCAGTACCTTATGGTACTTGAATGATATGAACAAGAAGTGGAAATCAAATGCCATTTTTCATACATACGATAACCAACTGAAATCAACCATAGGGGGTGAAACTCACATAACCCTGAACACTTTACAAAGGTTCCGACCTTTGATAAAGTTCAACGTGGATCACCACTTTATATAACTAACTCCACGCGCTGATGAACACCAGGAACAACTTCGGTCCTATTATAAGATGGCAAAAGAAGACCTGGAAGAAATCACCAAGGAATGGTTGGTAGACCTCCTTATCTCAGAATATCCAACATATATGTCCGACATCGATATCCCAAAAGCTACATAGAATACACTTGGGCCCAGTAAGGAAAATAAAACTAAGAAGATAAATAAAGATGAGGAAATCTAGGATGTCGACAGTAGATATGTAAGGACGACCTCCACCACACCCGATCACAGAAGTAATAATGAAGACTTCGAAGAAGTTTAACAAAGGCCAGAGGATGAAGTAGAGATCATAAAGAAAAGAAAGGGTTCACCTCCAGAACCTTCTTCCAAGAAGAAGTCGAAAGCATCTGTGAGTAAACTGACGACCACACTCACCCCAGACGACTTCATTTTTCTCCTCGTGACTATGAATGAAGCTATCGAAGAGATAACAGAAAAATAGGTAGCCAAGCAAGAGGCCATGTACAACAGAATTGAAATCAAGCTCCAAGGAGTAAAGAAAGCTCTTCAATCGAGCCACGCAACTCCCACTGCACCCCTGCCAAAAGGAACAACAGAAGCAGGAGATGAACCAGTTCAACTCCGCAGGATTGATGACACAGTTGAAGTATGCCTTTGGAAAGAAGAAGAAGAAACAATGCAGACCACCCAAGACCTAAAGCAAGCATAGGAGGAAATCATAGAGTAGCATCGAGCTGCACAACAAGAGAAGGAGGCCATCCAAGCGAAATTTGACGAAGACAAAGAAAAAATCCAAAAGGAGAAGGAGCAGCTCCTCGCGAAGAAAGTTAGGATCGAAGAAGCTGTCAACAGAGCATTTCACTCTCTGACTGGCTTAGAAAAGAAGGCTGAATAACCCTTATACTGTCAAGTGATGAAGCTTGCTGAAGTTATTCAACAACTTCAACAAAGAGTCATGGACTTAGAGCTTCAGGTCATCCCAATCACCCTGCAAGAAGAGCGTGACCAGTGAGAAATAACTGCCTTGAGTACAATAGAAAGGATTAAAGCACTCACCGAAGAATGCAAACAATTAAGTAGTAGAAGTGCACAGATACATGAGAACCTAACCGAGAACCTGAAATTGCATAAACTAGAGTCGCAGCTCCAGGAAGCAAAGAAGCATGCAGAGAGACTTCAGATGCAGTTGAAGGCCCTATGAAGCAATCCCATGAGTAATGCATCACACAACAGCATATCCACACGATCCATAGCAAGGTAATGGAAGTAACTCAACAACTTCAACCTTTGTAGGATAAGGCGTGTCAACTATTCTTAAAGATTGAGAACCAAGGAACAAAGCTTGCACAGATCGTTACTACAACCAAACAACACCTAGAGGGACCAATCAATAACGCACTCATCCAGGAGTTCGTCGAGCAAGATGAAATTGCAAAGTAGAAGGTCGAAGAAGATCGATCTAAGCTTGAGGCATTCAAGGAAGAATTGATCAGACCAGAGTGACTTAGGATGAGTCACAGGTGAGTGTTGGGGGCCTGTTGGCCCTTGACCAAGTTTTGAAGAATACTTGGTCATATTTGATCATTTTTGGGACTGCGATAGCTTGCCAAAGATGGAGCGCAACGTGAAGCAGAAATTAGGGAAACTAGACCTATTTTTTGGTCCCTTTAGGGTTTTGGGTTGATGTAACGAGAAAGGGATGTCGACCCGTGGGTTTACCCATGCTTAGGCCCATTTTATAATCTATAAATATATACTTAGGCAATGTAAGTAGTAGATGGTAGTACATCTATGTGATGTATAGCTAAAGGGTTATTGCTAGTACCTGGATCTGTGTGATCGGATGTATACTGCAATTTCTCTATGCATGATTGTAAGGTGATTGAAAATCTCAGTGCAAGTTGTTGTAGTTTTGTACTGAAGTGTAAGGAAGAAGGATCTAGCGAGCTGCGTAGATCTTCGGTCCTGTGCGAAGTAAGGGTCATTGAAGCTCTGTGCTGTAACCGCTTGAGCAAGATAATATAAAGAAAAATACTTTGTGGATGTAGCCCCAAGGTGGGGGTGAATCATGGTAACTTTTTGTATTGTGCTTTGTGCTTCAACCTAGTGTGTTTATCTCCTTCTTGGCTAAGTGCTTGATGTGATTAAATAGATTTAGTTATTCTTTGTGCTTCTGAGATAGGAATGAATGTTATATCTGATATATAAGATGCTTAGTGTTTGATATGGTGAATCCAATCTATCTTACTGTATCCAAGTGCTAAGTCTTCTTGAATCAAAGTAAGTATTGCGATGCTCTATGCTATCTGCGAAGTGTTGTAAGGGTTGAATATCGATGGATAAACCATGCTAGATAATTGCTAAGTGCTATAATCACAGATATGTGTCCTAGATAAGTTTGCAGACACCTGAGTCCTATAACCACCCCTGCCTCTACCTCGGGTGAGACTTCATCTTCTTCCCAGGTGTTGCCGAAAGGGCTGGTAGTTAGGGTTTGTTGGTGCGCTTTTGAGCATGAACCTTGGGTCTGCCTTAGTGCTAACAGTGGGCATAAGAAGGTTTCCCCCTTGAAGAGGCTTATTATCTAAGTTTATCTATTTTTCAAGGCATTAAGTTCTTATTCTAAGGTTTTTCTATGCTATATTGATATTTGGTTCTTAACATATGGTATTAGAGCTCAAGGTCTTGGGGTTTCGCTGCTACATCTGAGATACCTTGGAATTTTTGGTATAAATTTTTTTCTCCAATGTTTTGGAAGGAACGACTTGAATGATAGTTAGTATATAGATCAAGGTACGTTGGGTTAAAATTTCAGCTCCCGAGGCCTTATACTTTAGGAGATACAACCTGTGCAATATAGGGTTTTGGAATCATCCTGAACAGAGCCATTTCAAAATTTTCGCTATAAAACATTTTCTGTACTGGTGCAGACCCTGAAATATGGAGGCTATTCACAGAAAGTAGTAAGGTATCTATGGTAAAACATTAATCTTCTGAGTCATCTTAAATTTGTATATACACCCTGTGGAAGATAAGGTATCTGACTAGTCCTATTGACTAGTCTCAAGAAGGTGTTCTAGGTAAAACAATCATAACTTCTTCCTAGAGTCTCCAAATTGAGTGAGACTGGTTTCATTGGATAGTGGATAGTCTTTAGTATTTATGGTACGAGTTTTAGAATTGTGTATCAATCATTTTGTGTGGGGCACACTATACAAGTGAGATCTCCTGGAAAGGACAAAAATCAGCAAATTGTGGAGAAGTTACCGTAAATTCCACTTGGCAAATCCAATTTTGATCAGACCTATGGAATTGCAGAGAAGAAAAATCATAGAACTAAAAAAAAGAAAGTTTCATACCCAGAATGGATGAAACTTTGGAGATACAGCAGAAGAAAGATTGTCTAGCAGAACCACCTCAAAATCAAGGTTCAAAAGTGATACTTGGCCAACATGCCACCCAAAAAGGGAACTTCTACACCAAATAAGCCTCCAGAAAATCCTAATTGGACTCTTGAT
>SNQJ01S0076359.1:56049-70992 GCA_010110895.2 Picea sitchensis
AAAATCAACCCGTATCCAAACTATTTCAATTCACCACTCCTACACTTGGTTAGTTGCTTTTTGATACTCTTAAGAACCCCTTCACACCAGTTGAAAACTCGAGGCTCCATACACTCCAACACATACTGAAAATATCTATGAAGAGCCATATGAGGAGCTACACTCCCTACCATGCATGTGATGGTATAGAGGATGTTCCATAGAGGCAAGTCTCATACATCTCTTATAGAGACTTTACCTCTATGTTTCTGAGTACACGACACACAATGTTCACTGATATAGTGGTTCATAGGTGCACCACCACCTCTGCTACCTATAAGTGTTACTTAGGATCCATGATGAGACAATCTTGTTAAGAAGTATATATCCTCGATATCTATTGTAAGAATGTGAGCACCCACTTGAAACTCCTGCTCGTTCACATCCCACATGTGAACTAGGTACTCGAGTAATGTCAGCTAGGCTCTCATACCCTAGATCTTAAATAACTTCAGCAACCCACACTATGGGAGGGACATTACCGTTCCTAGGTCATTCTTGGAAAAACAGTCTTCCTCCTTGTGCTCTCTCTCTTGCCATTCCAACATTTTTACCATGGAAAACTTGCAATGGAACCATAAAGAGATACTAGCATCATTATCTTCTTCCCTGGACATCTTTTATTCGCATTTTCATATTTTAAAAGTTTTGGGGCTATGCATGTCACAGGCCCGGGCATATGCACAGTGTGGAGACATCGCAGGCCAGCTATAGGGCCTTATGTGATGATCCTAGATTATCGCAGGTCTCGATATAGGGTGCCTGTGATGACCTCCACGCATAGGCACCCTAAAAAAATCAACTCAAAAGTCCATTTCTAACCAATGAAAAACAAATTTTAATCCATGGAAAGTTGGAGAAAATGAAGATTACCTATTCTGTGGAGATGATTTGTCGAATGATCAGTGATTCCCTTCGCAATTCACAGTTGAAAATCGAGGTGAAAAGAGGGTTTGGAGCAATGGTTAGGTGAAGTTACAAATGAAATAGTGAAATGGAGTTTTTTTGCCTATTTTATTGATTTTCATTACTTTTCATTTGAATATTATATTATTTTGATGCTTTACCCTAACCCTAAAGTCCTAAAAACTTGATAAAAGGTTGATTTTTGCATTGAAAAATTCTAGAGGTGACATGTTGGAACAAGGGTCCACTTTTTTGGTTTGTTTTTACACATTTGTCACATGTACAGATCTTTTTAGGGTTTTTCAAGAAAAACCCCGAGCTTAGTCTTTGTTCGTTCTCGTGCTCGAAAGTTGATGAGAATGTAACCGAGTATACTTTTATCACTTTTTAAGACTCGAAAGTTTATACGAAAAAGGAACCCCCTGGAGTTCCCTTTAAGCTCTTTTCAGACTCTCTAAACATGAACATATTGCCGAGTGACCTTGTTCTTTTCAATCTCGTAAAAGTATTTGAAGAAAACATCTGATGAGTGGTATATTATCACTTTTTCGGTCTTGTCAAATTAACTTACGAAAAAGGACCTTGTGGATTTCTCATTAAGTGTTTTTCAGACTCTCTAAATATGAAAAACCCCCGAGTTTTCTCTCTTTGGATTCATTAAACAAACATCGAAAGAACCATATGGGATCGAACCACTCCTTCTTAGGGTTCATTAAACATACTCCGAAGGATGAGCTTACATCAACAAGAATATGTTATCCTCCTCAATCTTGCGTAAAAATAAGGAGGTACTCGCCATAAATGGTGGGGGAAAAATTGGGAAAGAAATGTGTCTCTATATCCGTGTTAGTGGCAGTAATAGTCTCTCTTGAACATGACACTGGTGGTTGGGAAATCCATTTGTCTCTTGTTTGACCATCCACATGTCCATATGTTGGGTCCTCCTTGAGTCAATGCTGCCAAGACCATTGTCATGTTGTTCATATGTTCAAGAGAAGTCTAACCTACAAAAGCCTTCTATTGAGTTGGCCATCTGCAGTTATAAATATTCTACCATGTCGTCCTTCCCTGTGTCAGTTTGGAATTAGTTCATGCTCTGATCTACCTCAAATATGTTACATATTTCATGTCATTGATGGGGGATAAATTAAGTTATTTATGTGATGATTCTTTTCCTGTCGACTTCAACTCATTATCCAGGAACAAGACTTAGAAATCATTCAGTACCTTAGAGCCTACATGCCACAATGGTAGGCTTCTTTGCTTTCAACAATGGGTTCACATCATTGACCCATGATTAGAATATTCCATCAAGTGTTCGACTTCAACTCATTTATTCACATTCGTTGGATTGTGGTAGGGTACCTTGCGAGTCATTGACATCAATGGTGATATCCCTCGCACTTGTTAATGATTTTCATTAATGACTAGTAATCAAGTGGTTTATACCATGTTTGACTTCAACACCTATAATCACATGGCTAGATTCATACTTAGAGATGGCAGAAATGAAGACCCTATATCTCGTCATTTTGATCTAGGTTACGATGGAGTATTCATGATTTGTATTGACACATAGATCCACTTTGTATGTCTCTTGGCTATGCCTAGATTTGAATTCTTTAAAGCATAGATCCACAATGTATTCTTGGTGGTTATGCCGATTCACAATGACATGGATCCACAATGTATATTTAGTGGCCATGATTCACTTGAAATTTTTTAATCTAAGTATGGGAATGCCTACCTTAGACAATGGTATATTATTATGTAGAGGCTTGATTGCTTGCAAGTTCCCGATCGATGCGGTCGTTTTAGACACACACATTCTACAAATTATTTCGGTTGTCATGATTTCCATATTCATACTTTGGGGGGCATTCTATTACACATTATTTTTGTCACCCCAGTGATCCATTGTCAACATGTGTTCATGTTCCCATGAAAAGATAAAAAGAGTCTTTCTCCATGAGGAAAGTGATTGGATTTCTCTTCTCAAAAACCCTATTAAAGAAGGTCATCGCAGGATGCCCTATAAACAGGGTGCGACGATGCCTGATCATCGCTCCATTTTCTAAAGCTGGGCTGCGATGTCACCACAGGTTGCACTATACCTAGGGTGTGACAATGTCGAAAGATAAGGAAAAGTCAAACTTCACGAAAGTTCTAGAAGGGGATCTTCTAGAAGATGAGGTGGATTTCGAACAGTTTGGATCTTACTCGCTTCTCAAATTTGGTGGGATCATCCTAATATCCTCATCCATCTCTCTTTCACACTATATAAAGAGGGACCTCTCATGGAAAAGGTGAAGCATGAAAAGGCTAAGAGAATAGGCTAGGAATTGCATGGATAATCTTGCATTAGATTATGTTTGAGAGCCTCATTTCAGTTCATCAAGTTATTGTGGTTCTTCTTCATTCAAGGTTGGAGAAAAGGTGTGTGTGTTGGAGAAAAGGGCCATCGGAAGGGGACATATCAACATCAAGTATTTTGGTTGTAATCTCCACTTTCATTTAATATGATATAGAAATATGTTTCTTTCTCATAAAAATAGTCTTGTTTTATTGTATAATTCCTTGATCACATACATAAGTTCTTGTTGAGTACATTGTGTTGCTTTCACTTTGGTTGGTTTGTGTTCCCTTGCAGATTCAATATCACAAGAGAATTGAAGTGGAGCTAGGACGACAGTGGCAAGAGGAAGCGACATTTAAAAGGTATGTTTCCCATCTCTTGTTAATTAGTAAACTCAATGATTAGGACTTAGGGAAAGTTTCATGTTATGTTCTCTTTTGTTCTAGTTTCTAGTGGGATCTAGGGATATTTGTTTATGTACGCATTTATCAATTAATCCGATAACAAAATGTTGGATCCAATTTTCTGATTTTTGTATTCAAGTTTGAGAAAATAAATATAACATGAAGTATCTAATGGCATACCTTTAAACCATTTTTCTCCCTACATAAGAGTTTCCATCCCAGCTGATATGGTTTCCTCTGACACTTGAAAAGTGATCCATGCAATAGTTTCATTGACGCTAGTAAAGTTAAGGCAGAACTGCTTGATTAGCTGTGCATTATACCCTTGAAACTTTTCAAAGAATATTATGCATCTGACTTGTTCAAAGGACACTTTGATCGTCGGATTTGCATTCACTAACTTTAAATTATGTGGCTCAAACCTCAGGACTTTCCCTCTTCTTGCATTCTTTACTTTTCATTGAGGATTTGTCATGATGCTGATATATGTCAACTGTAGGTGCACAACAATGGATTGTGATAGCCTCTGCATAACGAAAAAGGGAACAATAACCTCTGACAACAAATGAGAACAAGAACCTCTGCCCAAAGAATGAGAATAGTTACTTTTCCATGGTGCCCAGGAAAAGGTAGCAACAAGAAACTTTGTGCAACAAACAAATTACCAACAGGAAACTCGACGCAACGAAAAACTCGGTGCAACAGTAAACAACAACAAAAAACTTCGGTGCAACATAAAAATTGGCGCAACAATAAACAACAAAGGAAACTCGACACAATGACAAACACCAGCAGAAAACTTGGAACAACGAGTAAGTAATAAGAATTTAGCTCAAAAGAAATAAGGTCGATTGCGTGAAAACAAACTCGTTCCAGAAGCTAATTTTCAATGGTATCCAACAAAAATGCTTGAGCAATGATTGAAATAAATGGAGGATACATAGAAAAAACAGAGTAGCAGATTTATGTAGTGACTGGCAACACATAATATTTATGTAGCAAAGGGCTTCAGAGCTTACTAGAAAGGCTATGGACGACGCAAAAGTTTTGAAGGTGATGGATAAACATGAAAGGTGACCTATATTAATGCTTGAATGGATAAGGAACAAAATTATGAAAAGGGATAGAATATCCATAGCGAAAGGATGTTTTACGGCAAGTTAAAGATTTGCGCAATGAACTTGTGCAATGGGTACACCTTTGAAGTTTGCAATGGTACAAATGATATGTATTTCCATGATTATTTCCTTTTATAACCTCATGATTAGGTAATGATTAACCATAATAGTTTTTGACATGACATTCATCCTAACCACCTGATTCGACCTTGGTACATAATTTCCCACTTTTCGACATGACTTGAGATTTAGGAAAGTGGACCTTTACAACTTAAACATGACGAACCTTACACTCTTTTAACAAAATTATGTCTAAACCCCTTACTTGAAATTTCAATCCATTCTTTATTTGGTCACTGACCTCATAAACTTTGACACACTAACTATGACTCATCTAGGAAAGTATTGATTTTTTCCAAGATCAAGGCATGACTCTGAAATTGTTTTGGACAAACCTCTAACTCTAGCTACAAAAATCAAGGTTCTAAGAGATTCTAAGTGGTGGAATATCCTTCATGAAGATACTAGATTCTACTACACATGGGAAAAATTTGAAGAACTCATCTCAAATAAATGGATCAAGGATAACAAAATGGAAGATTTGTGTAAAATTCAAGAGGATTTAAAGGAATCAAAATAAAATGTCTCCAAATTGCAAAATGATAATGAAGAACTAAGGAAATATATTAAAAATAAAAATGATGAGTTCACCAAGATGCAATCCCTTAATGAATCACTCATTAAGGAGGTTAAGAACTTAAAACAAGAAAGTAGTAGCAAAGGAAAGTGGGAAAAGGATGATTCAAGAGAATATTTGAAAAACAAAGATGAAGAGATATGTATATTACAAAACCATAATAAAAAACTACTAGATGAGGTGAAAATATTTAAAGAAGATAAGAAGAATTATCAAAATCAAGAAGAAACAAGGATCTTGGATGAAATATCTACCAAAATACTAGAAAAGGAAATTTGCAAGAAGGTTGAGGAATCCTTAAACACTGATGAGGTAAAATAAAAAAGTGCATGCCAGAATTGAAGGACTTCATAATTTGATAGATGGGGTCACATGGTAGCTTCAAAAGGAGAAAGAAGACAAGATTCAATAAGGTCAACAAAAGATACTTGAAAAGTTGAACTTGATCTAGAGGATGCACATTGCAAATATGATGGTATTATCTCCAAGGATAGAGTAATCAAGGACCAATAAAAGAGGGTATATGATTCCATTGTCTTTGAAAATAAGATAGATGAAATGGGCATGCAAAATGAAGAAAAACCATCAAATATCAAACCATATTGAAACCCTCATTATCAGGAAACATTTCAAGGAAGATAAGAAGATCAATATTGACATTATCAAGGAAGAATATGGAATACTTCTCAATACTAATGGAAGAAGGAATCACAAAACCACTCTTAAACAAGATATAATCAGAGACCAACAACCACTACAAATTGGAGAAGCTACAACAAAAATACATGCAATCAAAAGAAAGAAAATTACACAAAAACTATAAACCAAGAATTAAGACCGAAAATAATTTATTTTGGATGGATAGATCATCATCAATGGAATGAAGAAATTAGGAACATAAGAAAATCATAATTACTTCGTTTCATCACATGTCAAGTCTTTAATTGCAAATATTTTTGAAGGAGGGCACTATGTTATGACCCAAGGGGAGCATATATAGGGATACATGTATATGATATGACCCAAAGGGGGGGAATATATGGGCCTAAATGTACATGTAATGTGTAAATATATGTAATAGGGTCGACCTAATAGTAAAGGGGCCTCATGTGCAAGGGAAAATAAGTATATATAGAGATAATGTATTCATTATTGGAGACATGTAAATTGTGATGTATGAATGTATTTGGTTATGTGGAGGAGGTTCTCCTATTGTTTAAGGAGTTATTGCGTAATTTATCTATCTTGGAGTTGTGCTCCATGCTCACATTTTATACATGGTGTGTACTTCTATTTTGTTATGATATTTTTAGGCATTGGGTTCATTACAATACCTTTTTCATGACTAGAACGAGAGTTTCTATCAATCCTAAGACTCAATCATTTTGTTTGGAAATTTAGTAGATTCTCCATGTTCTCCATCGTGAATAAAGTTCTATCCATCAATAATGGGTTCACATGCTTCAAATTTGTGGAGTTAGTGACAATTCCAACAAAAAAAGACTCTTTGTCACAGGGAAAAAAATGGAAAACAATAGTGAAGATGAAGGGGGGGGAAACTAGGGAGATGTATAAGCTATAATGAGGTATGCAATTTTGAATGATGAAAATGATCATGCTAGTTTTCAAGGAATCATTCAAAGTTATGCATGGTTGGATTATAGTCTTTTTGATCATATTAACACTTTGAATAATGCATGTCAAAATAGGATTTCAACATGCATAAATAGTTTTGAGTGTTAGTATATATACATATAAAAATAGCTTAAGGTATTGTATTCAAAGGCATGGTTAGATAGATAACATCAGATTCAAGAATTCTGGTAAGAGGATAAGAAAGGCTTAGGAAAATAAAGTAAACATGTATTGAAATTCAATTTTTTTTCATCCTATACATATAATTTCATGAATGATTTAAAAGTGTATTACTTCTGTGATTTTACCTGTACCTTGAAGACTTCATCGCCTATGGAATTGACGTTGAAGCATAAATGAATGTGACTTGTTGGTTTTGTTGATGGAACTAATGATTGTATTTCTATATATTTTAAGAGAGAGTTGTGGAACTAAATATGAAGACTACTCATGCTGATGAAGAATGGATCTTGAAGAATTATGAAGAATGTTGCTGTTGAAGAAGATGGTCTGATTCTAATGAAAAAAATGACGTTGTGTTTAGAAAATGTTGTCATTGATTTCAAGTGATGATGATGATGTGACAGTAATGATAAGGATGTAACAATGATGATTATTATGTGGCCATGAAAGAGGGATATTGTTTGAGTATTGAATCCATGAATCCAAGTGAAGAAGCCTTGAATCCATGAATTCAAGTAAAGAAGTCGTGAAGACATGAAGCCAAGTAAATAAGCCTTGAAGCCATGAAGCCAAGTAAACAAGCCTTGAGTTTTTTTGAGTATTTAAGCGATGAAGCCAAGTGAAGAAGTCTTGAGGCCATGAAGACAAGTAAAGAAGCCTTGAATACATGAAGCCAAGAAAATAATCCTTGAAGACATGTTGATGAAGTCTTGAGAAGCCAACATGCAGTAATCAAGCCATGGGGATAATTCAATGTTAAAGCAAATTGAAGAAGCCCTTGAAGTAGTAATGATGTGTCCACTTGAATAATCCTTGAAGTACCTTGAAGGACCCTTGACATAAGTGTATATAAATCTAAAGTGGTCCCCTTATGGCATAGATTTTAAGCATGGCCCTCATGGAATGATATAACATGTGGTTGTTTCCACATGCCTGTTGGGCACATGCCCATTTTGGGAAAAAGGCATGACGTGGAGGCAAGATAGTTGGAAGAAAATAATGTGAGGCACACATGCAAGAAGAAAGGAAAGAAATACAACTAGAAGAAAAGGAGCAGAAGAAAGAGCACTTGCAAAGGAGAAAAGCGTGCAAGGCCAACATGCAAGAAGACCTAAGTAGATTAGGGTTTTGGTAAGATAATGTAATAGCCAATGAGCCAAAAATAGATATAAATAGACACCTAGAAGGTATAGTGGGGGGTTCGGGTCTTGGATGATTGTGATGAGTTACCCGCATGAGATAGAGTAATAGGTCTATGACAAAAATATGATCTGATACCTTTTTGTAAGCTATTGAGATATGAGAGGGAAAAGGGATTTGACCTTGAGGGTTAGATCGTAGGCTCAGGATATTGGTGTGATCTAGTCAAACTCGTAAAGGTTGTGGAGTATAGTTGATGAATGTATGAATAGAGTTATAGTGCGCACAATGCCATGCATGACAGACCTATAATAAAAGAGCCTTAGAGCCAAATATTTGTGGATGTAGCCCAGGAGGGGGTGAACCACGACAACTCATGTGTTGTGTGGAATGATTAGTGGTTGTGTCTTTGTTGTTAATGGTTAAATCTTATATCAATGATAGTTGAAATAGTTAGATCTCTGGATTTGTATGCATGCATAAGGAACAACAAGATAACTAAGACCGGTGAATGACAAAATGTTTCTTGATAAAATAGACATAATCCATAGCACGCACTAACATATCCCCACTCAATTCTGGACTACAAGAACTTGAGTATTGTAGTCACCCATTAAGACTATCTCGGGTGAGACTGCACAGTGCACCCTATTCGTTGCGTTGCCTTCTGGTTTACCAGGAGGGACGATAGTTTTAGAGGCTTTGTTGGAACCCTAGTAGACATGAACCTGGGTCAAACATGTTAAAATCATAGCTCAGATAAGCAACCAACAAGGATACCTCAGTCATAAGGACAAATTCACTATATAATTTTTGTACTGTAACATCCCAAGTGCTTTCGCTTCATGTGAGTATTGATAATCTCCTTGTCACACTCTTTTTGCATTATATACAAAAAAATAGTGTTTGATTTTCTTTTGATTTCATGAATGATTATACCTAGAGATAGGAAAGGAAAATTTTTACCAAAAAACCTCACAACAAAAACAAGTCCAAGCAATCCAAAGATTGGTCCTAAAACACTAGAAAGTTTCTTGGAAAGGGAAGCTAGAGAATTTGAAAATATTTCAGAAGAGAGTCAGTCGTCACCTTGTTCTATGGTTGGTGAATAAGATATGGTAGAAATATTTGAGTTACCTATTCAGGAATCCTATGGAGAAACCAAGATGAAAAATATTAATCCTTCTTTCTTACCTCATTTTCATGGGCTTGTTTATGAAGATCTTGAATATTTCTTGTTTGAGTTTGTAGTTATATGCAGGACATATGATTATACCACTGATGAACAAAAGCTCAAAATGTTTCCTTCTACCTTGAAGGATTCAAATCTAAGATGGTTTATGAGCTTGGAGGGAAATAATATCATAACTTGGGATCAAATGAAAATACCTTCAGTGAAATATATAAAGACTATTGTAGCGCAAGAGATGCAAGGGATGATATTTTCAGAATGACACAAGGACATGATGAATCTCTAGAAGGATTTGAAAATATATTTCAACTAAGCTACAAAAGAGCTCAAAATTTCACTTTGGACGAAGAATCACTCAAGCTCTTCTTACTCAGAGGAGTAAGAGAAGATCTGATGGAAATATTGAATTTCCTATCTAATGTAGATATCTATCAGTTGGACTATGATGATATCAAAAGAATACTCAAGAACCACTCAAGGTCCTCCAGAAACAAAGGTAGAAGTAGTAGAGTTTTGGAATCTCAATCTTCTAACCCTAAAACTCATATAAAGAATGAATTAGGAGGGTTAATAAAGGACATGAAAACTAACATTTTACACTCTTTAGCCATGAAAATGGATACTTTAAAAATCAAGAAGAAACAAGAGGAAGAAAATAAGGCATTGCCTATCTATTGTCCCAAATGCACTAAAAAGAATCCTAGAAATGAGTGCCCTTTAGACCTTATATATGTTTGTGGTATTTGTGAAGAAAATAATCCAACTAACAAATGTCCTTCTTTTCCAGGATTGAAAGCTACATTTCGAGGAGCATAGGAGAATGTGGAATCAATATACTTCATCAATCAAAGGAGGCTTGGAGCACCATGACCATTCCAAACAATTTTGAACTTCAATCCTTCTCAAAATTTTAGTACATATAATTCTCAAATGTCTCCTTAACCATGGTATAACCCATAAAATTGGACAAATCCAAATCCTTGGAAGTACCAAGGACCTCCAATTCCTCCTCCATACCAACCTTTTACTAACATGCCACAAAATCAATGGAGTCATCCACCACAAGGATGGAGGCCACATAATTTCCAACAACCTGCATTACTGCCTCCTCCTCCTCAACCTAAAAACACTACTAAAAACAATGTTCCTCCTAAACAACCTTAGCTACCTTCTCAACCTGCTCAAAATCCAAACAACAAGCAAGTTCAACCTATGTACAACAATGATACAACTTATCATACTTATTCCTTGGAAATAAAAGAGATAAATCTTAGATCAGGAAAAGTACTGCAACAAAAACCTAAGATCATAGAAAATACAAAACATGAGAAAGAAGATATTACCTTACCGCAACCACAAACTCCTGCTTACCCTGAAAGATTACAATAAAAGAAGAATTATACATCCGAGGAAAAATAAGTTTTAGGAGAACTTAAGAATTTGTGCATAAAGATACCTCACTTACAAGCCATCAAATATGTACCTATTTTCAATAAATGCGTCAAGGAAGAATGCATTAGAAGACTAGGGAGGAGAAGACAATATGCCCCTACCATAAATGTTATAGGATAATTAGCTGACCTTATGCTTGGGAAGTTGATTGTGCCTAAATAATTGGATCCAAGAATTCCTCTAGTAAATGTACACATCAATAGCACCCTGGTCTAGAATAATCTTATTAATCTAGAGGCTTCTACCAATGTTATGACTAAAGATACTATGCAAAGACTTAACTTTCAGATATTTTTTAGAGATAGCCCCACTATCCTCCAACTTACATATAGATCTACAATCAAACCTAAAGCCATGTTGGAAGATATCATAATCTCAATTGATTCTTGAGAGTACCCTACTGACTTCCTAGTTCTTCAACCCAAGTCTCAATCAAATGGATATCCTATGATTTTGGGAAGGCCTTGGCTGACCACAAAATATTCATATCTTGGTTGTAGAGAATGCAATATGACTAGGGTTATCTCAAAAAAATATTGTTCTTTACCCTTCTGCACAACCTTTGATAAAAAAAAAATATGCCTATGTGGGTGGAAGAGGAAGAAGACCTGAAACAAATAGCTTCCTATCCCATATATACAATAAACACATCTTTGTCTGATAATACAATTGATGAGGACACTTTCCTTGATTTGTTTTTTGTAAAATCAATATCCAAACTATGTGAAAATAGAAGGGATAAATGATGGTAACAGATCTAAAATTTCTGCTGAAAATAATAGAAAATTGTGGATAGAATTGTTCGTTGATGAAATAGAAGATCCAATTGTCAAAACCATAGAAATCAGCCATGAAAAAATACTCAAATCAACAATAAAATTACTAGTCAAGAAGAACAAAGGCTATTATATGTGCTAAAAACAAATGTTGAATATTTTGCATGGGATTATAAAGAAATGAAAGGAATCCATCCTTCTATTTGTACTCACCATGTTTACATCAAGGAAGACTGCAAACCTATTAGGAAGACCCAAAGAAGGATGAACCTTACAATGAAATACATTGTCAAACAAGAAATTTAAAATTTACTTGATGCCATATTAATATATCCAATCTAAGACAATGAATGAGTCTCTCCTCAAGTTATTTTCCCAAAGAAGAATGGGAAGTGGAAGATATGTGTGGATTATTGACAGTTGAACAAGGCTACCAGAAAGGACCATTCCCCCCTACCTTTTATTGACCAAGTTTTGGATGTTCTATCCGAGAAGAAATAATTTTCCTTTCTGGACGGTTTTAGTGGATACAACCAAATTCATATCAGTCCCGAGGATCAGGACAAGACCACCGTTACTTTCCCCTGGTGTACATTTGCATACAAATTCTTACCTTTTGGCCGATGTAGTTCCCTAGCCACTTTTCAAAGAGAGTTTCTCATGATATTTTTAGAACTAATCCATCAGAAAGTTGAGATCTACATGGATGAATTTACCTCCTATGGAAATTCATTTGCTAAAGGCTTGGGAAATCTAGATAATTTATTCAAAGATGTATAGAAATGAATCTATCCCTTAGCAATGAAAAAAGTAATATGATGATGAATGAAGGGATTTTTTTAGGACATCATATATCCTCTAGAATAATTGAAGTAGACAGAGATACGATCAAAATCATCAGTTTAATTCCTACCCCTTTGAAACCAAAAGATGTAAGAAGCTTTCTTGGACATAAAATATACTATATAATATTCATCAAGGATTTCAATAAGATATAATTTCCTCTCTTTATATTGCTATCCAAATATGTATATTATTTTTGGACCCTGAACTGCCAACAAGCTTTTGAGAAAATAAAAGAAAAAATCTCAACTGCTCATGTATTACAAGGTCCCAATTGGGCTCTTCCATTTCACTTTCACACTGATGCATCAGACAAGGCTGTAGGATCACTCTTAGGGAAAAATGAAGACAATAAACCCTATGCAATCTAATTCATAAGTAAAAATTTGGCTGCTGCAGAGATCAACTATGTTCTTATAGGGAAATAACTTTTAGCACTTGTCCATTCTCTCAATAAATTAAGACATTATGTTATAGGGTATAATTTTTTTGTACATACAGATCATACTTCCATTAGATACTTGATGAATAAAATTGACATTAATGGTAGGATGATTAGATGGTTTCTATTATTACAACAGTTTGAGCTAACAATTCTTGATAATCATGACAAGAAAAATGTAGTTGCATTTTTTTATTATCCAGGTTGACTATCCCTACCGAAGAAGGCATGATTGATGACCGGTTTCCAGATGAGCACCTATTTTCCATATCAACACAAATCCCCTATTTTTTTGATATAGAAAATTATCTAATAATAGGAAAGTTCCCTCAACATTTCTCCTATAGGGAGAGATGCAAAATTTTCTAGAAAAACTCAACTTACACTTGGGTTGTAGGCTATTTTTTCAAACTTTTCCCATACAAAAGTTTGAGGATATGCATAAGAGAAGATGAGGTGCATGAAATCCTCCATTCTTGTCATGATGAACAATGTGGAGGTCATTATGCAACCAATAGGACAAATTATAAAATATTAGAGGATGGATATTATTGGCCAACCCTACATAGAGATGCTCATCAATACTCTTCGCATTGTGGTGAATGTCAAAGAATGGGGAAACCTACAAGGAGGAATGAGATTCCTTTACAACCCCAAGTATCATTGGGAGCATTTAAAAGGTGGGGCATGGAATTAATAGGACCAATTGATCCTAAGGGCCATATTGGTATGCATAGACTATCTCACAAAATGGGTTGAAGTAAGGGCCATTAAGGATGCCACCAAATAAAAAAATAGCTGCATTCCTCCAAGAACACATATTATAAAGGTTTGATTATCCAAGAGAGATAGTAACCGATCAAGGCCATCAATTTACATCAAGACTCATTGAGGAAATCATGAAGGAACATAACATCCACCATAGAAAGTCAACACCCTACCATCCTCAAGTAAATGGGCAAGCCGAAGTCACAAATCAAGAGCTAGAAAACATACTCACCAAACAATGAGCATGAACAAGAAAGATTGGTCAAATAAGCTCATAGAAGAAGCATGAACATACAACATTACATGGAAAAATAACACATGGATTACTCCTTTTGAATTAGTCTATGGTAAGAAATCCATGCTCCCTATTGAATTTGAATATCATACATTGAGAACAACAACTGAATTAGACATGAATTTGCAGTCAACACAAAGAGAAACATGGAGCCAACTGAATGCTTTAGATGGGTACATGATGCAATCGATCTTCAACAATGAAGTAGTGCAGAAACAAAGAAATGACTGGCATGACAAGAAGATTAAGTACAAAAAGTTCAAAGAAGAGGATTGGGATCTATTATATGACTCAAGATTTAAGGAATTCAAAGGGAATTTGATGAAAAGGTGGCTAGGACCCTACATTATTGAAAAGTGTTATGATAATGGTTCACGTTAGATCATAACCATTGATGAAGAAGGAATATCCCTACAGGTGAATGGATTCAGACTAAAGACTTACAATAATACCCTTACAAAAGAAGAATTCATGACAACAATGAGGAAAACAAATATCGATGTGATTGATAATATAAATGCTCTCAATCCATCCCAATAAAGAGATATGAAAAACAAATAATAAAAATCTTGGATGAAAACCTCCCAAAGGAATCTAGAACATATCTAAGGGTGAAATCCTCGAATTGAGGAAGTCTCATATCTGAATAATAAATGAATATCCTCATTAATAAAACCTCTCATAGGCTTGATGAGGC
>SNQJ01S0076361.1:7805-44682 GCA_010110895.2 Picea sitchensis
CCCATGAGGTAATGCCTCCACATTTTCAAGGCATGCACTATGGCAGCCAGCTCTAGATCATGGGTCACATAGTTGACTTCATGCTCGTTCAATTTTCGGGATTCATAGCAGATCACACTTCCTTCCTGCATAAGGACTCCTCTAAGCCCTTCCTTACAGGCATCTGTGCACATGAGGAAGTCAGCTTCTGGATCGACAATTTTAAGCACGGGTGCATGGGTCAGTAGATGTTTCAGGGTTTGAAATCTTTCTTCGCATTTCTGTGTCCACAGGAATTTCATCTCCTTCTTCTGGAGGGTAGTGATTAGACAACCAATCTTGGAGAACCCTTTTATAAATCTCCTATAGTATCCTGCTAGTCCCATAAAGGATCTGATGTCTGAAACATCCTTTGGGGTAGGCCATTCCATGATAGACCTGATTTTGTCAGGGTCTACTGCTACTCCTTCTTCGAAGAGAACATGGCCTAAGTAATGTATTTGTTTCTGGAAGAATTCACATTTGTTGAATTTGGCATAGAGCTGATGTTCTCTTATCACTTGCAGCACAAGTCTAAGATGCTCTTCATGCTCTTTTCTGTTCTTGGAGTAAATTAATATATCGTTAATAAAAACAAGCACAAATTTGTCTAGAAATTTGCTGAGTACATTGTTCATCAAGCACATAAAAGTGGCAGGGGCATTGGTCACCCAAATGGCACTACCACAAACTCATAGTGACCATACCTCGTTCGGAAGACAGTTTTATGGATGTCTTCACCCTTGATTCGAACTTGATGGTATCCTGACCTCAAATCAATCTTTGAGAACATAGACGCACCCCCCAATTGATCGAACAGGTCATCGATCCTGGGCAAGGGGTACTTGTTCTTTATGGTTACCTTATTGAGTTGCCTATAATCTATACACAATCTAAGGGTACCGTCCTTCTTTTTCATGAACAGGACTGGTGCTCCCCACGGAGACACGTTGGGTCGAATTTAGCCTTTATCCATCATTTCTTTTAATTGCATCTTGAGTTCAACTAACTCGGGTGTGCTCATCCAGTAGGTGTCCTAGACACCATCACCGCTCTTGGTGCATGTTCTATCGAGAAGTCTATGTCCCTTCTCGGAGGTAAACCCGATACCTCTTCCGGAAACACATCTATGTATTCTCTCAGGATAGGGTGATCGTCAAGGCTTGGTTTGTCACCTTTTATTGTTTTCAACACCTGTATTTCATATAGGGTACATCCCTTTCGGCAATACTTTCTCATTTGCAGAGCTGATATTTGTCTCACCGAAACAGGTTTTCGGATCCCTTGAAGGGTTTTCCTTTTTCCTTCTTTACTTACACATTCTAAGGTTTTGTGGTAACAGTCCAATTTGGCTTTATGGGCGGCTAGCCATTCCATACCAATCAGCAGATCATACGATCCCAGGGGTAATAAGTTAAGGGTTGGTTGGGTGGGGAATTTACCCAACATCAATTGGCAGGCTGGTATAACCTCTACTACCCTTCTTTTGGTGTCAGTGGCCAACTGTACCAACCATGGCTTGGTATGTTTTTGTGGCTGTAGTTTACACTTATCAACAGCTTTAGGGGCTATATAACTCAAATTTGAACCAAGGTCAATTAAAACAGACACTAGATGGTTGGAAATCATACCTTCTATTTCCACTACTAAAGCTTGGTGGTCGGCTTGGTTATTATCCAAGGCTGCATAAATTTGTGTCTCACTCCTGGCTACATCATTGACGGTAGTAGCTTATTGGATGTTATAAATCCTTCGACTATTCTGTTGTCGGTGTGGGCAATCTCTCAGGAGATGTTCTTCTCCGCAACCCCAGCATTTCAAAGGTTCTCTCTTTGGGTTATCAGTCTTCACTGATATGGGTCCAGAAGTTTTATTTCCGCTCAAGGAGGGAAAATTCTGCTGGTGCATACTCCAGGCTGGAAAGTTCATTCTTGGGTTCTTCTTGTAGTTCTTAAATCCTAGGGATTTAATTCCCCTTTTCTGAAATCTGGAACTATTCCTCTGTTTCCATCCTTCCCGAGGTTCTGCTCGATGTCCAAATTGTTCATGACAATAGGTTGTCTTTCTAATAGTGCCTTCTAGAGTCTTTGGCTCATCAAATTCAATTCTGTTCTGATAGTCCTTAGGTAGTCCACTGATGAAGCGTTTCACCTTTGTCTTTTCTGCTTTTATATAGGGTACATACCTCAACAAATCGAGAAATTTGTTGACATATTCTTCTATCGTGAGTTGTCCCAGTTTGAGTTCATAAAACTCTTTAGTCTTTTCGTCGAAACATTTTTCTGACAGATACTTCTTCCGAAAGTATTTCTCAAACCATTCCCAAGACAGGCCCTCTTTGCGAACCCCTTTCATATTCTTAAGGTCTTCCCACCAAATGGAAGCCTTTCTGTTCAAGTTGAAGGTGGCCACTCGGGCCTTCATATTTTCTGAAAAATCATGGACTCTGAAATACTTCTTTAGTCCAAGCAGCCAAGCCTCTGCTTCCTCTCCCTTCTTTATTTCACCGTCGAATGAGGGTGGTTTGGCCTTTCTGAATTCTTCGAATTTTCAACCTTTGGAAGACTTTTGCTTCTTCTGTTTTCTTCGGGGATAGGAACTGGTTCTGCTGCTATAAGAGCCTTATGAATCGCCAGCTTCCTTCTTATAGGAATCATTCGGCACTGGTCCTTTACCTCTAGGGTGGACCTTTTTCAAGGTGCTCCTCTCAGTGTGGCCACTGATATGACCATGTTTCTGAGTTTTAGGTTCATGCTGCATTTGTCTTTGTAGATCAGATAAACTCTACAGTAAAACTGCGTTAATTTCTGTTTGTTTTTCTTGTTCTTTCATCATCCTTTCATTGTCAGCCTTACAGCTCTGTAATTCGACCATGAGGCTCCTCACAGTCTCGGCTAGGTCTGGAGGGGTCCCTACTGCCCTCATTTCGTCAAACTCTTCGTCTCTATTGTGGGACCCTTCTCCCACTTCATGGTGAGTCACCATACTATGTGTTGATAAATTCCCGCAGTTGATCTTCCGCTTGTGTGCAAAAGGAAAAACGATGGTTGTTAGTTGACATTTGTTCTTATTTATAACCAGTACATAATTCATATTTTCACATGTACACACACACAATAGGGATTTTTCATTCTTAACTTCGTCTTTTTTATTAGGAAGGCTAAGACAGGGGGTTATTCCTTTTTAGGAATGTTCCGAACGGAGCTTCTGCACAACCCGTTCATGAGCCCAGGCAGGCCAAGTGTTGTAACCATGCTCTGATACCAATATGTCACACACCCCTGCGGCGTAATAGATTTTTCGCCTTTTTTTTTAGGGACAGAATCCCTAAAGTCCTAAGGGGGCCTAGCACAGGTTAGTTCTTCCTTGTTCACCTCCCTGTTATCGCGGCTTAGGACCATAGGCCAAACAAACCAGGCGCATTTTCGTGTTTCGTGACTCAACAATACAAGTGAATCAAATCTTAAAGGTAGGGTGGCGAGGCGGCTTCAGAATGAAATCCTCGCCGTAGATCTGGGCGCGTAGATTCTGGCCGTTTAAATCTACCCGCCGCTTAATGACAAAGCACTAGCTCCCTCTCTTTAGTCCCTATCTCGATGAGACCACATACGCGCCTAAATGTAAGCGCCTTTCACAACTTCACGACCTCGCGAGTTGTGGGTCGAAGACACTCGAATTTTCTTCACCGATCGCCGATACCCGAGATTCCGATATGGTATGGCCCTTCCTTATTAGCGCTCTCCACGCGTGACCACCGGCTAGGCTAAGCACTAGCTCCTCTCGCTACTCGCCGCTTCGTGAGTTCAAAGGGTGAACTCTCGTGCTCTTCTTCTCCGAAGTCCCGAGACGCGAAAGTCAGCAATGGTTGACTTCCTCTTTGCACATCTCGCAACTCGCAACCTCGCGAGTTGGAGCATTGAGCCTTCGTGCTCCTATCTCACGAATCTCCGAGACGCGAGAAGTCAACATGATGTTGACCCCTTTCCAGGCGACGCGTGCCCACCTGTCAATCGTGCGGGCCCCACCTAATGGATGTAGCATGTGTTCTCACGACCCTCGGCTCTCGGCACTTCGCGACTTCTACGGTCGAAAGTGAGTCCTTTCAACCTTCGAATGCACGAAATGCGACGGGGTTCTTGATCCAACGGTCCTCCCGTGACCTGGATCCAACGACGATCCTCGCTCCTCGTGATTTCGTGACTCGGAGCGCCTAACCCTTGGGCTCTCACCCTGCGAACCTCTGAGTTCGCGAGATCCCTAGATCTCTGCCACCTGTCCTCCTCTTAACAGACAACTGCGATTTTCTCGCGGTTTCGCGACTTCAAAACTTTCGGGACAAAAGTCTCGACCTCTTACCCTCTAATATGCCGAAATGGCGAAATTCTGACACGTCATCTACGCGGGTCCCACGATGGAACTTCCCACCTTTTTGGAATTTTGGACTTCGCGACTTCGCGAATTCGGATGTTGTGCTCTCAGATCTCTGACTCACAAAACCCCGAAATGGTCAACAAAGGTTTGACCTCTGTGTCGACAAGCATGCCACCTATCCACTCTCAGATGGACGGTCATGATTCTCTTCGCAACTTCGCCACTTGCGAAGTCGAAGGACTTCCTCTTCTGAACCCCGATATCTGAATCCCCAATAGAGAGGATCTTGTGACACGTGTCCTTCCAATCGGACGGCTCAGATTCTCTCGCTATTTCGGGACTTCACACCTCGTGACCTCGCGAGTCTTGATGTAAAGGTTTTAACCTTTCAACTCACGAATCCACGAAATGAGATTTCGCGAGTGATCCAACGGCTGTCGGGTTTTCTAATTAAGATTTGACGGTTCAGATCAATCCCACACTGTGCACTCTCCTTTTGCTCCCTGGACGTGGAAAAACCAACGGTCCAGATACTCTCACGAACCTTGGGGATCTACGGTCCTGATTTCTTCGCTACTCACAAAGATAAAGGAAAAGGGTTAAGGCATGTAACACCCTCGTTTCTTCCTCCAACCTAACAGTCGTGAACGACCGCAGATTTTCCGACAGGATCTCGTCCGTCGATCGATATTTATCCATACGCTTCCATTTCGGGATTTCGCAAGTCGGGGTTTCGGGACTTGCGGATGCAAGGGATTACGCCTTTGGATATTCCGGTTACTGAAATGCCGAAATACCGAAGTAAACAGGGGCCATTCTCCCTCATGCAGGGTTTTGGGGCTTACGCCAACGAATCCTCCAACAGACTCTTGGTTCGACTGTCCAGAAAGGTATTTCTGCAGGGAGATCTATACGAGACATTCCTGGAGACAGATAAGGGAAAATAATTTCTCGAGAACAGGCTTGAAGTCTAAATTGGTTCCATATACGTATAAACAACAATTTATAAACCATAAGCTATGCGTAGTATTTTCATTATAAGCGTGCAACCACCATTCCTGAATCAAAACACTATACACGCAGTCTTATACTCAAACCATTCATAAAACTGCACAGACTAAGAGCATATATGTCAACATATAAATTTCACGATGCAAGATGTAAAACACTTATTAGAAACAGCACCAGAGGTGAGTGCAACTGCTGAGAGGGGTGCTCGTTTCCACCCAACCGTAGGCTCAACGATTTCGAGAGGATTTACCACTAGCCACCCCCGAGCTGAGACCACGATGTTGCGAGACTGCGTCTCTGTTTTCCAGTGACCGAGAACGAGAGTTACTCTCCCCCTTCTCTGCTATCACTCACTCTGTATTTTCCAGAGTTTTTTTCCTTCCCTCGCGTCTGCCCCTTTCGCTTCTCCCTCACGCATTTTCCTCTTGCGAGGTTGTGTGTGGCGCGATTTCCCTCGCGGTGGTCAGGCCTGACGGCTCCTACAGATGAGCGGTTCACTTTCCCCATCCCTCATTAATTCCTGAGGATCCATCTACCTACCAACCTGCGGGTAATTTATTTCGGGCCAGTGAGCTACTCTTGGTTCTCCGGGCCAGTGAAGTCCAAATACAATATTGGTTTCAGTGGAAGTTAACACCACCTTTCCAGGTGCCTTCCACCACCTTTCTTCAGCCATCGTGGTCTCTTTTTCAGCATATCCCTTCTCAACAGTCCTACAATATATATATATATATATATATTTCACATTCATCGACCTCTTTTACAAGGTCCATCCACATCACACATTCACATTTTTTAGTTTGCCACAGTTCTTGGCCAGTATAGTTATTTTTACAAACTGGGGAAAACAGGGTGTTACACCAGTCCATACCAATCAACAAATCATACGATCCTAGGGGTAATATGTTAAGGGTTGCTTGGGTGGGGAATTCACCCAACATTAATTAGCAGGCTGGTATGGCCTCTACTACCCTTCTTTTGGTGCCAGTGGCTAACTGTACCAACCATGGCTTGGTAGGTTTAGGTGGTTGTAGTTTACACTTATCAACAATCTTAGGGGATATATAACTCAAGTTTGAATCAGAGTCAATCAGAATAGACACTAGATGGTTGGAAATCATACCTTCTATTTCCACCACCGAAGCTTGGTGGTTGGCTTGGTTATTATCCAAGGCTGCATAAATTTGCGGCACACTCCTGGCCACATCATTGACGGTGGTAGCTTCCTGGATGTTGTAAATTCTCCGACTATTCTGTTGTCGGTGTGGACAGTCTCTCAGTAGATGTTCTTCTCCGCAACCCCAACATTTCAAAGGTTCTCTCTTTGGGTTATCAGCCTTCACTGGTACAGACCCAGAAGTTGTATTTCCGCTCAAGGAGGGAAAGTTCTGTTGGTGTACACTCTGGGCTGGGAAGCTCATCCTTGAGTTCTTCTTATAGTTCTTAAATCTTGGGGATTTAATCCCTTTTCTCTGAAATCCCGAACTATTCTTCGATTTCCATCCTTCGCGAGGTTTTGTCCGATGTCCAAACTGTTCATGACAATATCTTGCCTTTTGGATAGTGTCTTCTAGGGTCTTTAGCTCATCAAATTCAATTATGTTCCAATAGTCCTTAGGTAGTCCATTGATGAAACGTTGCACCTTTGCCTTTTCTGCCTTTATATAAGGTACATACCTCAGCAACTCAAGGAATCTGCTGACATATTCCTCTATAGTGAGTTTCCCCAGTTTGAGTTAATAGAATTCTTTATTCTTTTCGTCGAAATATTTTTCCGACAAATACTTCTTCCGAAAGTATTTCTCAAACCGTTCCCAAGACAGGTCCTCTTCGCGAACCCCTTTCACATTCTTAATGTATTTCCACCAAATGGAAGCCTTTCCGTTCAAGTTGAAGGTGGCCACTCGGGCCTTCAAATTTTCTGAGAATTCATGGACTCTGAAATACTTCTTTAGTCCAAGCAGCCAGGCCTCTGCTTCCTCTCCCTTCCTTATTTCACCGTCGAAGGAGGGTGGTTTGGCCTTCATGAATTCTTCGAATTTATGACCCTTGGGAAGCTTTCGCTTCTTCTGTCTTCTTCGGGAATAAAAACTAGTTCTACTGCTAGAAGAGCCCTCCGAACTGCCAGCTTCCTTTCCAGAGGA
The DNA here is from genome assembly GCA_010110895.2 of Picea sitchensis. NCBI lineage: Eukaryota > Viridiplantae > Streptophyta > Pinopsida > Pinales > Pinaceae > Picea > Picea sitchensis. Next base: position 15,350 of record SNQJ01S0076361.1, read on the forward strand.
ATCGTCCGTCGCTTGTCCTTTACCTCTGGGATGGACCTTTTTCAAGGTGCTCCTCTCAGTGTTTATGTACCTCAGGTTCATGTTGCATTTGTCTTTGTAGGTCGGATAGGCTCTATAGTAAAACTACGTTAATTTATGTTTGCTTCTATTGTTCTTTCATCATCCTCTCATTGTCAGCCTTGCAGCTTTGTAATTCGACCATGAGGTTCCTCACAGTCTCGGCTAGATCTAGAGGGGTCCCTACTTTCCTTCTTTCGTCAGACTCTTCATCTCTATTGTGGGAGCCTTCCCCCACCTCTTGGTGGGTCACCATTCTATACGTCTACAATTTTCCGTGGTTGATCTCTCGCTTGTGTGCAAAAGGAAAAACGTTGGTTGTTAGTCAATGTTCATATTCATTTATAACCAGTACATAAACTCATATTTTTTTTTTCTCATGCACACACACGATAGGGGTTTTCATTCTTAACTTCGACTTTTTAATTGAGGGGGTCAAGATAAGGAGTTACTCATTTTAACAGTACTCTGAATGGAGTCTCTGCGCAATCCGTTCATGAGCCCAAGCAGGCCAAGTGTTGTAACCATGCTCTGATACCAATTTGTAACACACCCACCACGGGGCTAGAAAATTTTCGGCTTTCTTTCCTTTTTAAATTCTAAGGAGCTTATCGCAGACCCTCCTTTCCCTTTTAAAGTCCCTCATATGATCGGCGGCTATGACCACAGGCCTTATCGGAGAGGTGCTCATCGACTTTTGTGATTCAGGAAATCGCGATGCATGTATTTCCCTTTTCTCTCTGGTCTTTCGAAGGGCCGAAACCCGAAACAGATCTAACCGCTTAACGAGATTAAAAGCAACTTGGATTAAGCCCTGGTACTCTACCCTTCAGGATTTCGCATACCAGGATTTCGGGATATGCGACGACAGGAGGTTTCGCACTTAGGTTTCCCGAGAGCCGAAACTCCGAAACCTACATACATATATATATCACTCCGTCTATTTCGGGAGTTCACAAACCGGGTTTTCGGGATATGCGACGACAGGAGAACTTATTGTTAGGTACCCCGGGTGTCGAAACACCGAAACACCATATTTCGTCCGCACTATTATTATTTCGGGGTTTCGCACTTCGGGTTTTTGGGACTGGCGGGTGCAAGAGAACTTGCCAATAGGTATCTCAGGTACCGAAATACCGAAACACCCAATATTATCCATGCTAATCCATTTTGGCATTTCTCCTTTTGGGCTTTCGCGTTATGTGAGAACAAGGGGTCGCGCTCCTAGGTTTCCCGGAAGCCGAAAACTCCGAGTCATCAAAATCTCTAAACATACTCCATTATTTCGGGGTTTTCTCCATCGAGATTTCGCTAATCGGGGTTTCAAGATTGGCGAATACGTGGGGCCCGCACTTAGGTACCCCGGGTGCCGAAACACCGAGGTATAATAACTTCTCCACACTCTATCTTTTCGGGGTTTCACAAGTTGGGATTTCGGGACTTGCGAGTACAAGGGAAACTTAGCCTTGGTTTGTTTCGGGTACCAAAACGCCAAAATGTCGAACCAAGTCACACTATGCCAATTCGAAATTCTGCGAGTCGGGGTTTCGTATATCGGAACCTCGCGATACAAGAGGTTGAAGATTCACACTTCTCAACTACCCGAATACCGAAAAGCGGATACACCTGCTCATCATACACTCGACCAAATTCGGGCTTTCGCAGTTCAAGATTTCGCAACTAGCGGGTACGAGGGAACTTATCCTTGATTATCCCGGTTCCCGAAATGTCGAACATCAATACTTACCCATGCTGGTCCAATTCGGGGTTTTCGCGAATCGAAGTCTCGCGATGTGCGCAGACAGGAGGCCTCGCACCTAGATCTTCCGGGAGCTGAAACTCTGAAATACCAACTCTTGAACTTGCTCACCTATTTTGGGATTTCACCCATCAGAATTTCGTGGGTTGGGGTTTCGGGACTGGCGAGTACAAGGATCTCGCCCTTGGGTATTTCGGGTACCGAAATGCCGAAATATCGTAACTCATCTGAATGCTATCATTTCGGGACTTCACAAGTCGGGGTTTCGGGACTTGCGAGTACAAGGAAACTCATACTTAGGTATCCCGGGTGCAAAAACACCGAAATGTTCTAACCCATCCACACGCTGTCATTTTGGGATTTCGCGAATCGAGGTTTCGAGACTTGCGAATACAAGGGAACTCGCACTTAGGTACCCCGGGTGCCGAAACACCGAAATGCCCTAAGTCTAAGAGGACCATTCTCTCTCGTGCAGGGTTTTTTCAGACTTACGCCATAAAATCCCTCGACAGATTCTTGGGTAAACTTTAACAAGGGTGTCCCTGTGGGAAGATCTATTCAGGGCATTACTTGAGACAAACAAGGTAGTAAATTTCCCGAGAGAAGACTTGAATATTGAATCCGTTCAGCATATACATACATATAAACATAAATATATATACATAAGTCATATGTGGTCTTTCCAATATAAGCATGCAGCCACCATTTCTAATCAAAACACCATACAGACAGTTTCATACTGAAATCATTCGTAATTTCACAAACCATGACCATACATGTCAAAATATTTAAATTTAAGATACAAGATATAACACTTATCAGAAAACACCAGGTGTGATGCAACTGCTGAGAGGGGTGCTCGTTTCCACCCAACTGTAGGCTCGGCGATTCTGAATGGATTTACCACTAGCCACCCTCGAGTTAGACCACGATGTTGTGAGACTGAGTCTCTATTCGTCAGAAGTCGAGAACGAAGGCTACCCTCCTTCTTCTCTGCTCATCAATCACTCTGTATATTTTTCCAGAGTTCTTCCGATTTCTCCCCTCTTGCGCTCTATGTCGCGTCTGACCCCCTCCCACACCTCTTTCCTGCCTTTTCTTTCCCGGCGAGGTTGCGTGTGGCACGAACTTCCCCGCGGTGGTTAGGTCTGAGGCTTCCACGGATGGGCGGTTCATCCCCATCCCTCATTAACTCATGAGGAGCCTCTTCACCTACCAACCTGGCGAGTAATTCATTTCGGGGCCAGCGAGCCGCTCTTGGTTCTCCAAGCCAGTGAAGACCAAATATGGTTTGGTTCGGTGGAAGTTAACGCCACCATTCCAGGTGCCTTCCACCACCTTTCTTCAGCCATCGTGGTCTCTTTGTTAGCACATCCCCCTCTCAACAATCCTGTAACATATATTCATGAAATTATTTACATTCATTGACCTTTTACTAAGGTCCATTCAAATCACACGTTCACATCTTTGAGTTTGCCATAGTTCTTGGCCAGTATAATTATTTTTACAGACTAGGGGAAACAGGGTGTTACAGTCACCCTCTATAGAGATCATGTCATACGATACCAAGTTGAGTCCCCACAAAGCCCTATGGATGAAGTATTTTACTTAAATGACGAAATGGGAAATTTATATGCCATTGATCCTACACTCTAGATGGAACAATGTCAAGACACTAGTGGAGTATGGACTTTAGAATTCGATGGTGCTCACTCTAACTCTGGTTCAGGTACTAGCATTGTCCTCACAACACCCTCCAAGGAGGCCACCTATTTCTCATATAGGCTTGAGTATGATTGTATAAACAATGTTTTCGAGTATGAATACTTTCTCATAGGACTCAACCTAGCGTTGGATAGGAATATAAGATGATTGAAAGTCATAGGAGATTATAATCTAATTGTTTTCCAAGTAAATCTAAAGTTTGCTATGAAAAATGAAAGATTGAAGAAATACAGGGATTCGGTGCGAGACACCACAACTTTTTGATGATTTTCCAATTGAATATGTCCCCATAGAAGAGAACTATGTCGTTGAAGCTTTAGTTGTCTTCGCATATACCCTACAACCTTGTGAAGGGATCCTTTAGGACTTGGGAAAATGGAGGTGGTCTTTAGACCATCTGTCATAGATAACAAAAACATTGACAAGTTTTTGATGATGATACCAAAATACTTAGATTTTTGCAAAGCAGTAAAGAGTTATTTGATTCCAAAGTAAATTTCCTAGTGAACTCCGTGAACTTGGAAGTTATAGACTTTCCTAACAACACTCTCCCAAGAGTATGTGTTCCCTTAGAGCGAATGTTTTAAAAACATGAGATTTATAAGGGAAAGTCTTTTGTAGACAAATACAATAAAGTTTTAGAGTTTAACGTAGGCTCGGGGATTGAGCCAATGATGGTAAAGATAGGGAAGGGAACTACTAAGGACGAGAGAGATGGTATATTAGATTGCAATCTCCAGTTTAAGTACATATGCGCTTGGACTTACGATGACCTAAAATCATATAGGAGCGATGTTATTCAACACGCCATCCCTCTCATAGAAGGAGCCAAACCATTCATACAGAAGCTAATACACATTAACCCTAAACTAGTGCCCCAAATTTAGAAAGAGCTTCAAATGTTGGTTGAAGTTGGGATCATAGTTCCCATCTGGTATTCCTCTTGGATGTCCAACTTAGTGGTGGTCCAAAAAAAGAACGAAGACATTAGACTATGTGTTGACTTTATAAACCTCAATCAATTATCGTTGAAGGATAACTACCCTCTTCCAAACATGGAACATCTACTACAGAGAGTTATTGGTGCTAGGGTGATGTCTATGTTGGAAGGTTCACCACTCCTTGGGGAACCTTCATGTACTTAAGAATGCCTTTCGGTCTCATGAACGTCAGATCTACCTTCCAAAGAGCAATGGATTTTGCCTTTAGGGATCTGATAGAGAAGATCATCAAAATATACCAAGATGATTTGACAGTTGTATCCAAGGAAAGGAATGCACATATCTCACTCCTTAAGATGGTATTTTAGCGTTGTAGGAAGTATGGCATCTCTCTTAACCCTAAGAATTCAATATTCGGTATCGATAAAGGAAATTTGTTAGGACACGTGGTCTCAGAAGAAGGTATTTCCATTTATCTCGAAATATTTGAGTCTATTAAGAACACGCGACCACCTACTAACAAGAAATTCTTACAATCATTTGTTGGCAAGATCAACTTTATAAGATGGGTCATACCAACCTTCGGTAAGAAGGTTAACCTAATGAATGCTTTGCTAAGAAAGGATGTCACTTTCATATGAGATAATGATAGCTTAAGGTCCTTTGACGATATTAACGAAGCAATCACAACAACACTGGTCTTGGTTAGCCCTAACTACTCTCGTGACTTTATAATTTTCTCATTTGCCTCTCAAGACACTATAGTAGGAGTATTGTTACAAAAGAACAAGGACGACTATGAGCAACCCATCGCCTTCATGAGAAAAACCCTTAGGGATGTTGAGTTAAATTACTCAATCACCAAGAAGAAAGCCTATGCCCTTGTCAAGTCCCTCAAGTACCTTAGAAGTTATGTTGGATACAATAAGATCAAAGTTTATGTGCCTTACCCTGCCATCAAAGATGTTCTTTCTCGACAAGATTTCCTTGGGACTAGGGGAAAGTGGGTGTCTAAAATTCAAGAATACGAGTTAGAGATATATCCCACTAAGATTATCAAGGGACGAGGATTGGCCCAGATGTTTACTGAAATTAACAAGGAATCCATATAGATGGGAGAAAACGAGCAAGTTAATGTGATAGTGAGTGAGATAGAACATTATGAATGGTATGTTGACATTATATACTACTTGAAGAACCTTTCATGCCCCAACCACTTGGTAGATCGCAAGAAGAGAGCGTTGAAGATAAAATATATTAAGTATGGTTTGACCTAAGATGGCTTAGGTTGGAAGAACTCTGATGGAATCATCCTTAGGTGTGTAAACAAAGATGAAGTTGATTGATTAATTAAGGAACTCCATTCGGGGTATTACAGTGGTCACTTCACTACCCACACTACTGCCCATAATATCTTAAGAGATAGATATTATTGGACTACATTGTTTGTTAACACCCATCGCTATGTCAGGTCCTGCTAGCCTTGTCAATTCTTCATAGGAAAACAACGATTTACTCTGTTGCCTTCGAAACCAGTCATTGTTGAAGCTCCTTTTCAACAATGGGGTTTATATTTCATTGGTGAATTTAAGGATAAATCCAGCTATGGATATTGTTTGGTTTTGATTACTACATACTATTTCACTAGGTGGGTAGAGGCCATCCCAATGAAGAAGGTAACTGAGGAATTTGTTATGAACTTTCTTGGGGATAGGATAATAACAAGGTTCGATGATCCTGCCAATATCACTACCGACAATGATAAGGCCTTTAGCTCCCTGGTTTTGGAAATTTTTTTCTTTAAGTATGGGATTGTCCTGTCTCACTCTTGCAACTACTATCCCCAAGGAAATGGATTGGTGGAATCAAGTAATAAGAACATGATGAATATTGTCAAGAAGATTGTAGGAGAAAACAAGAAGGATTGGGATAGTAAAATAAAAAAACCTCGTTTGAGCTAGTATACGGATTGGAAACCAAACTTCCCATCAACCTCCAAACTCCTACCCTCTGATTCACACAACAATACATGACTGACAATGAGGCTCTGCAAGGAAGAATTGACCAATTGATAGAACTAGATGAATCTAGGAGGGGTATTTTGGATCAAATGGTCTGTAACCAAGAGAAAATTAAGGGAACATTTGATCACAAAGCAAGACAAAGGAGTTTTAAGGAAAGGGACCAAGTATTGGTGTGGAACAAGAGGAAGGAGAAACTAGGAATGCATAAAAAGTTTGATAGTTTATGGACTAGACCCTACTGAATTGTGAGTGAAGCTGGTGTTAACTCCTTTAACTTGGCTACACTTGAAGGGAAGAAGTTATCGTTACCATTAACAGATACCTTCTCAATCCCTACTTTCCTAACAAAACATGACCTTGTAGCATAGATTAGTGTAGGTTAGGTAGGGAATTTACATCTTGTATTGCATTTGTATATATATTGCATCATGGATTCATCCTAGTGTAGTGTTGCATCTTCTTGTATATATATTGAATTTCATTTGTATATAATGCATACATGTCAGGAACTTACATTTGATCCTTGTATATTATTTATTTATCATTTATAGTTTAGCAAAAAAAAAAAAAATCAACATAATTTTGGATTAATCAGTAACTCTGGTGGATCACATCCACCGACCTATACTTCTAAAGGGTGTTATTATTTGAAGTGGGCACATGATTGGGTGCTTGGACAATGGAAATATCACGCTCTATAGTGAAACACATGTCCCATGTTGAGTCGGGGTCTTTTAAATGCCTAGGGGTAAAAGGAATCATGTCGTGGCCCATTGTGGAGACAATGATCCCAAGGGGTAAAAAAAGGAGATCATGTCTCGTGGCCCGTAATGGAGACAATGATCCCAACCATTATGATGATTAGCATGTCCACATATGGCATCCCAACAACCCCCCTCATTTTCCTCTACAATTACAGAGAAACCAAGGATCATCACATCCAAACAACCAAGTGTATAGAAGATGGTAAGCCAACGTCACCATGAGATATGTTAGTCCTTCTTTCATGCAAAGTGGTGTACTTAATTTGTTGGGCATGTGGATGAATATCTTTGGTTGATGTTGGATAATGGATCATTGGCTTGGGAAATTATGTTTGTTGTCTTGTTTCACTTGGGTGGTCAGCTTTTGTGCCCTAGTTCAATGTTGTCATTGTCCAGGGAAAAGGGGTACTACTGGGGGGCTCTCACAAGGGTAATGTTATGTTCCCCACCATACTTAACACTTTCTATCATGAATCCTCTCATAGTGCACAAAAATTCTGTAATGGGTCATGGTTCATTCTCTCATGAGAAGAAGGGGCTAAAGGCCCTGAGGTTGATACAACTACTACATATGTACATGTTATAAATGATAAAGGCAACCATAAAGGTCAACTTGAGCTATGCCCCCTCTAATGGTAATCGCCCCTGTTCGGATGCAAATGAATGCACCAAATTATAAAAGACTATAGCCCAGAAAAAAAATGAAGGAATGAAGATTGAAACCTTTTAAAGGGGACCTGCAAATGACAATTGGGTATCAAAAGGTAAATTAAGGGGTTCAGAATGCAAAAAGTATCAAGGAAAGGGTATCTCAAGAAAGCAAGTCATCCCTCTACAAAGGCGCTCATAGAAATGGATTTAATGACATCATAAGACATGAAATAAGCCCTAAAACCATATCATTATCACCCTTACTCTTAAAGGGTTTTTTTCTTTCCTACTTCCCTCGGGATCTATCCTTCTACCTGGGTCTTTTATTTCCTATCTAGGTTGGCACACCTAATAGGCAACACATCCCATACTCAAACTTTCCAACTCACTTGAGGTCTTGGGCTGGCATGATGCTTGAAGGGGATATTGAGGTGAAATGTTTACATGGATTATATCGTAAGTGACAATTTACTTTACATGTTTTAAGGACTAATATTTCTTGTGAACCTTGGTTAATCTTGTCTTATACTCGGTTTGTTTTGGATGGCCCTGACATGGTTCTTTGAGGGACATCTTGGGCTTGTACCCAGGACGTTGTGACTTTTATTGCAGGAATTTGGTACGTGTGATGCAGAGCAGTGAGTCATCCAGTGACTCACCACCCTCAGACATTAGCTCTCACATCCTTAAACCTTGGATGATGGATCAAGGATTATTATTCACTGGATCAGGGGCTTTGCAGTAGTAGACATCCAGACACCTCGCAGAGACGAGATGCAGCTCCCTCCAACTTGGACGTAGTACTTCAAACCCTTGACGTCACCCTCCATTAAATATGACGTCATCTTTTAGGGTTTCATGGCATTAGGGTTTGATGGGCAACTCGAGTACCAGTGATGATTGGCATGACCTTGGGTGAGGAGAGACATAATGTTCCATCACTTCACTCTTTATTGGTGCCACGTGGCCTTTGGAGGCCTCTTCCTTGCCTAGGAAGGCTTGACATCTCACATGCATGGCCTTTTTATGATGTACTTTGCATTTTAACATTTTGTAAAAGGTTAAATGAGAGGTCAACCCCACTTGAATCAAATGAATGTTATGTTATGTGGACAAAATAGCCAGGCTAGCCTCATATAAGAAGGCTAGCACTATCATTTTCATTTATCATCATCACTCCTCACCATTTGTGGGGTAACACTTCTAGCTTTTCACTATTTCAGCCATTCTTGGTCATTCTCTCTTATGCACTATTCTTGAAGGTCTATTGGAGATGCTTTTGCTCATTTTGGATGGATATTTTTGCAATTAGGGTTTTGTGCTATTGGTTTCTTGGATGAAGTAAGAAATTTTATGCTATTTTGTTGACGTAAATGGTGAAATTGATATTTTGTTGCAATAAGTCTTGTTTTGTTGAAACCCTAAGAGGGGAGCTTAAGTTTTTCTTCGCCTCACAAAGTTTTATGTGTCCAAGTTGGTGAAACATCCTTGCTAGGGTTAGAAGCCTAAAACCCAAAAGTGCTAATACTTTAGGATTTTAGTCCTAGACAATTGATCTTTGACCTAAGTGAAACTACAAGAAGGGATAAATGATATCTAGGGCCCAAATGTGCTTGCACCCTATATATCATTTTCCTCAAAGTCTAAAGCCTAAGGCCCAAACGTGCTTACACCTTAGGGTTTAGACTCTATCTCTTGGTTTCGATTAGATCAATCTTCAATTTTTGATGCATTTGAGACTCCATAGGCCTTAAAATGACAACGACACTAATCTATAAGTAATATTGTGGTGAAAGTAATTGCTAAAACCACTTTTCTTATTCTCTCAAGTATTCTACTAACTTTACTAACTCTAACCCCAACAAACTTCAAATATTTATTGTTGTTGTTACAAAAGTTTGTTGCAACCACTAAAAACTTTCTTAATTTGTTACATACACCTAATTATAAGTGGCTTAACTTGTTCATAAATCATCTCTAGCAATTGGGTAATATTCTATTGGTTAAATTCTTACTTTTCATGGTCAATTGAGGTGTTTCTTGTTGGGTATGTGTTATATTCTTTGCATGGGTATGTGTTATATTCTTTGCATGGGTGTGTGTGTGGGCGCGTCAGATACGACAACTGCGTCTAACGATCCCTACCACTAGAGCTTTGTCGTGTGCACCGGGCGCTTTCCTAAGGGGGGCTGGTTACGTGCAGTGTTCAGGGCATCGCCCCAAATTTTTTTTTGGGGCGGTTTTTGCTATTTTTAGCGGATTTTGCTATTTTTTTTAGCAAATTTGTAAATTAATCTCGGATTAAGGGATTAGGGTTTTGGTATCTACGGAATACCTAAAAACATTGTATATTTTGTATGGCGAATGGTGAAATTCGATATAATGAATAGAAGGTTTTCCCGGTTGAGGGTTTCCAGCATAAAATCTCTGTGTATTCTGTGTATGAGCCATTGATTAATTTCTGTCTTGCTTAAGAATCTATATGCATTGCTTTACTTCGCAAGTTTAAAACTTACATTTCTGAGCAATAATTCTTGTTGTTATTGCAAATCATTTATTGTTGTTATAAAGTTGTTTACTATTGTAATTTGCAACAACCAATGCAATTTAAATTGTTTAGTGTCTAAAGAGGTCATTGTTGCATACTTTAACTTGGTAATTGTTATATATATGTTGCAAATTGTTCTTGTTTCAAGCAGGTACAACAATCACCTTACAACCTATACTTCCTTCCCAGACCTAGACCAACTAACAGGTGACCAAGATAGGGGACAATAGGCTTGGCTATCAAACTTGTTATTCGATCCCTTGAAGTCATTAGGAAAGCCTCCCTTGTGGTGGACCTTCTCCATCACTAAAATGAGGGAATATCCTACTTAAGTGACAGTGGTAGTTTCTTCCATAGTTACGCAAGATTTGGGGATCTTGTGGTGGGCTTTGCACAAATACAAATTTTGTGATAACAGTGCTTTGTTCTTGTAGTCTATGTTTTTTCCCCTTTGTGTCTAATTTTTGTGATGTCATTTTCTTCCCAATGTTGACTCCTTATGGGCTAAGGGTGTCCTTCTTAGGAACCTTCACAATAATCTTATTTCTCCCCTCCTTATGTGCTTCACTAACCTTGCTCTTCTTTGGTGAGTTCCCCTTTGCATGCTTACTCTTAGGTGTCTTTGCAGTACTATCAGGAGGTTGCCTTTGCAGCTCGAGTAGTTTGCAAAGCTTGGAACTCTCTATCACTCGTTTTAACAAACTAATCCAAAGCAACATTATCTTGTTGTCTTGCAAATGCATCCACTATTAACAGTTTCATGAGCCCATGGTGAGATAGGGTCATTGCTTTACCTCACGCTACTTTAACAATTATTTCTTTGATTGATTGCAATAGAAAATGTGGAATACTCAAAGGATCCTCAGGATTTAGATATAAAAAGTATATCAATTGAACCAACAATCTAAAATGATAAGAAAGGACTAGGCTATGCCTCTCTTCACAAGTAATATACCTTATAATGTGTGGAGCCACTTCATCCCATGGAGATGGCAAGCTAAATATTTTTACTCCTTGGACCATATCCTCCATAGTTTCATAAGAGAGAAGGAATATTTGCTTGGTTTCTTGTGATTGGACTCTATCCTCCTTTTCCCACATCTACCCAACTTGTAGCCTTGAGACTATAGAGATAGCATATACATCCACCCTAATCTCTACGAGTATTGTTCTTTGGCTACATTAGCTCTAAATTTTTTTGCAAATTCCATTGCAATTTTGTCATCGTACCCTTGGAGTTGGTTGTAATATTATAACCATCCAACTCTTTGAAACGCTACTAAAACTTTAGGGTTGTTGTGAAGATATGTTGTATTTGTAGGCTCTCTTCTATTGGGTCCTCCTCCCATGGATGATCTTGATTGAAACTTTGAAGTGGATTGGGATTTGTCTTTGTCATGAATTGTCTACTCAAACTTATAGAGACCAATGTTGTGAGGGCTTTACTATTCAAACTTATATTGTAGAGAAACTTTGTGAAGGACAAATGAGTAGGCCAACGCTTGAAATCAGATGAGATTGTGTCAATTGTTGATTTAAATTTGCTTGGGTCATTTTGAGGTAGCTCTTGTAAATGATTTCAAATCATCTACAGTGATTTCTAAAGCCACCACTATACCTTTCATCATTACACTTTTGGTATTCCTCCATTGGAATGTTCAGTGTTTAGGGTCAGATGATGGTGTTTAGGGTGTGAGAGTTTTGCATGTTTGAATTGGCGATATGATTATTGATTGCATATTAGACAACAAATCCCCCTCCCAACTTAAGTGTGCTCTTCATCACATTCATTGTCAAAGTATTCATCTATTCAAACAATTCCACGAGATAAAGTTTGAGAGAAGTTTGAAATAAGTATGTCTTCATCAACCTCTTTTAATATCAAGGCATTATCAATGGTTAGAATGGAATAAATAGTAGATTTGAAAACTTCATCATCCCATGAGTAATGGTCGTGTTCCCGATTTTGTAACCAATATAGGCATATTTAGTCGCTAACCATGGTTTGCCAAGGATCAAAGGGTATCCACTGAGCTTAGCTTTAGTTTGCAACATTATGATGTATGCTAGATATTCTCACGAATTTATTGAGACAATGACAACTTTTAACATTCCATCAAGGTTGATAGTAGACCTACCTGCTAATTAAAAGATTGTGGATGTGTGTCCCAACAATTCCCTTAGATTCAACTTGAGCATCATGTCATTAATCATGACAATGCTTACAACTCCTAAATATATTAAGGCATTTTGAATCGAACATTTGGATATGTATTCATCCACCACAAGGTTGTCTAGATCAATGTATTTAGGAGTAAAGGCCCTTGCTAACATTAGGTCCACAAGTTGCCCTACAACATTGATAGTTTCCCAATGAGTTTCTCTAACTAACAACATACAAATTCTTTATTTCTCCTAAGAGATTAGCTTCAGATTGAGTGAGTGTTTTATTTTGTTCAAGCCTCTCTAGGTAAGGCGGAGTTTTCTTTTGGATAGTTGGTTGAGAAAGTTATTGGTTATGTTATTGGTCCAAAGTTTTCAAGTGAGCTTTCTTCTAATGGCTTATTAGTAAGAGGAAATCAATCTACCACTACTTTTTCTATGCAAAGGTTAAACTTATTCAAGTCCATACACTAGTTGAACCAATCTATTATTTGGGTTTGGTGCAAGTTGAGCAAGCATTTACCATTGTTTGAATGCTTGTTGAGTAGTGTTTTGTGGAGGAGGTGGCAATAAATCTTGTTGGTAATGTGATTGCAATCTTCAAGGTTGTTGGGAGTTGGGCCATTGATCTTGAAGTTGTTGTTGAGGTTGAAATGGAAAGAATTGGCCTTGAGGTGGATATGGTCATACCAAGTTGTAGAAGGAGCATATATCTAAGTATTATAACTAGAATTGAAATATTGAGGATGTGCATAAGGCATTCCTTATTGAAATTATCTTGGTGGAGCTTACATTTATTGATGAAGCATAGTTGCTCCATGTTCTCTTCAATGCCTAGGTATACAACTTTCAAACTAGGTAGAGTTGGACATGGTTTCTCTAGTTGTGTTCACAAACTTCCATATTGTTTAGTGGATTTATAACTAGCATGTTTCTTTATACGCTTGGGGCAAAAAACACCCAAAGATTTTTAGACCTCTTCTTGTCTTCTTTTGATTTTCATGGTATCAAGTGGCATAGCTTAGGTATGTACAAAGTTAATGTTCAAGTCTTCAAGTAGGGTTCCAATTTCAAACTTTGTGAGGTCAATTGTTATCACCTTTTATAACTATGCAACAATCTCTCTAAAACCTCTTTTCTTCTTACTAACAATTATTATTGAAAACTTCCTTTATATCATCATAAGAGAGTTGGAAAATATCACCATTTTTAGGGTTAATGTCTCCATCCATTCCTCTCTAACACCTCTAAGGAGCATCAATTTGAGAGATTCTTGATCAAATATACAATTGCTAGACCTCATATCACTAAACTAAAATATTTCCATCTAAATTTATAGTGATTCCTTTTCTCCATGGATCATTAAGAAACTCTCATCCCTATTGTCTTGAGATTTACAATGATCCAAAAGCTTTTTTCATTTGTTCCCAACTAATGATGTTGTAGTCTCATCTTCTAAGCATTGGCCTTGTAGTCATAAGTTTTGTAGAGAACATCAAACTTAAAGAGATATGTATCAAGGTCCTCAACAATTAGCCCATGGAAATGAAGAAGAATAAGGGAATAATACTTTTCATCCTCATTTACTCTTCTATTTCTTGAATGGGAAATTAAAAAGCAATAAGGTTCATCTCCTATCTCTTTTGTCATGGTGAACTTAGAGAGTGGGACCCTCATACAAGCTTAGCTCTTGTCTATAAATGAAGAAAATCAATGGTTGTCCCTACAACAAGTAATCTTCTCTCCCTTTAGAATCTTCAACAATTCTTCAAATGATCTATTATATGTTAAATTGAATATTCTATAGTAGATTGATCAATAGATTCTTTAAGATTCCCTAGTTCTACTTTATGGCCTTCAAACATTGTTTGATCCCAATGCCTATTATTTCTTGATCTATTATATGTCAATTGGATATTCTATAATAGATTGATCAAGAGATTCTTAAGGATTCCCTAGTTCTACTTTTTGGCCTTCAAACAATGTTTGGTCCCAATGCATGTTATTTCTTGCTTGACTAAGAAGTGGAGACTCCAAAGAGTATTACAAAATCAATGAATCCCTCCTAGAACAAGTTACTTCCTACTCTCTCATGAATCATGGATTCAACACTCTTAATCTTCAATGATGATTCAACAAAAGAGATCACCTCAAAAATGGTTTTGAAATTCTTTGAATGCTTCCAGATTGGACTTTTATATAAATGTTCAAAAGGTTGCTACCAATACACAAGTTGGTGTAAAAGGCTTATGACAAGAGACAACATGGAACACTTATGTGCTTATGTCCAATAACACAGGGCCAAAGTTATTCCCAAAGCCAACCATGCTAAAGTCAACAATGCAAAACAGTAAAGCACGCACATTGAAAAAAAGAAAAAACGCCTAAACAGACAATAACCAGCCTGCAAAAGAAACCCCTTCCACTTTAGAATCTTTTCAAGTGCATAAAATAAAATTCACCCATACAGATTATAAGTAGTTGTAAAGATTATTAGAATATCCTACAAATTCTATAGAACAGTTTTACAAAATCTAGAATGGTGAAAATACAGAACAGTTTTATCCCTGCTAGACCCTGCTGAAGCCAAAAAGAAAACCCTAAAACCACATCATTTCAGATAAAATAATAGATTAAGCATATAACAACTACAATTCGGAGAACATACCTACCAACAACCCACATATGCAGACCTCAAAGAAAAGCACCGCAGTATACAATCAGCGGGTAGAACGAAGGTCACAATCTCCCAAAGAGACAAAGGGTGGTGTCGAAAAACACCATGAATGAGTAAATGATTGATGGCCAAGAGAAATGATGAGCTACAGAGAGACTCCTCAGCCCCCGAAACCATAGAGTGTTCGGCCCTGCCTCTTTAGGGAATAGACGACATCCATGGCTGTCACGGTCTTTCTTCTGGCGTGCTCTGTATATGTCACGGCATCTCTGATCACATTCTCCAAGAAGATCTTGAGGACGCCTCTGGTCTCTTCATAGATGAGGCCACTGATGCGCTTGACTCCTCCCCTCCTGGCCAGACGCCTGATGGCGGGTTTGGTAATGCCCTGAATGTTATCTCTGAGAACTTTCCTGTGCCTCTTGGCACCTCCTTTCCCCAAGCCCTTCCCTCCCTTTCCACGGCCAGACATTCTTCCTTTCTCTGCAATGAACCAAATGATAAAAAGATAAGTGAAGAATTGCGATGAATCGAATGGGGCGAGGCAAGAGACTATATAAAGATCTCTCCCCCATCTCCCCGCTTCAATTCAAATGTCTCTTGTCAAGTGCTGAAAGGTCTCGATCCGTTGCAAGCCCATCTTTTCCTCGTGGGCCGTCGATAATATTTTATCAACGGTTGCAATCAAATCGACGAGGATTGCTTCAAATCTTCAACAACAAAAGGTTTCTTAGTAACGCCGCACGTTTAGGACACTATATTATAATTTATAAACTATTCTGCTGGTTTGTGGAAGGGGTAATGCTAGAAATATTATTTGTATTTTATATTATTTAAAGTTTATTAGTTTTATACTAGGATATGTATAATAATTGTGTGTTTTTTTATCACATAAATATTTATTTATTTTCCCACTAAGTGTAATTTTATTCATCCAAAAAGAACTAAATTACATTTTGTAGGTGTTTTAAGCACAACCCAATCATGGGTAAATTGATCAGAAAATAAGAGCCTTAAGGGGCCTAGAAGTTGGCTAATGAGCCACTAAAAAATATAAAATAAATGAGCTCGAAAGACAACCAATGAAGAACAATAGACCCCTCCACAAACACGTTGGGAAAGAAATCCCAAAGAAATCCCCAGATGCTGGAAGGACCAAGTAAGAACAGCATGAAGCTCTCACATCAATAGAATCAGAAGGCAACGACACCATAGAAGACCCCATCCTACAAACACCGGAGAAAGAGAAACCAAAAAGTTGCACGCCCTCAAAAGGGACCTCAAAGTATCAACGCATCAACACTGCACGCCCATAGAGAGGACCTCAAAGCTCTAGCCAAACCCCCCAACTAATATGAGGAAGAGTGAGTCACCAACACCCTCAAGAAGGACCTTGATTTGAGCATACATCAAACCCTGAACAAACCAACATCCCCAAAGAGAGAAACTGCAAACATGAGTGGGGAAAATCCCAAAAAACCTTGTCAAGAGAAAACATCATTGAAAGCCTCCAAAGAAAACCCATAAGCAGGACAGACCAAGTCAGAGCAGCATACATTCCTCTAAAAAATGATAGGAACCAAACCCTGAATCTCGACATCAAAAAATAAGAACTCGACATCCATAACTTTGAAACCAAAACCCCGGAATAGAGGATATACATCATACCCTGTAAAATGCCCCCAAACAAGAGAGTGCAATCAAAAGGAGACAACAAAGACACATGCCTAAAGAGAGGGACCTCCCATAGAGGAAAAATTGGTTGCAAGAAAGAAGGCCTCAAAACAAAACCCCAGGCCACTAGAGTAGAAGATCTGAGCAAAGAAAACCAACCCCAGATCCACACATGTCGATCACAGGAAACAAGGCTCCACAAAACCCAAACGCAGCAAAGCAGAACAAGACTCGGCCAACACAAAACAGTCCACACCAAAGACATGCCAAAGCCACACCCAGGAGAGAGCATGGCCACCAACAATCACAAGATCCGTCATACGTAGACCCAACACATCGGATCAACATTTGAGAAATCACCCAGTTAGGGCCCCAATCAACCCTTTTTTGTTTGGGATGGTGATTTCCACTGGCTATAATGGGTCCAATTACCCATTTAAAAGGTTTTACTCGAGTAAATGGAAGCTCCACTATATCCTAATTGCAAAAAAGAAAAGAATTAACCTATTTCTATTCTAAGCGTAAACTATCCTAACTAACATATAGAAGTAATTCATGATGTCTTAGTTAGGAGCAAGAAAAATAACATGAAAATGAGAATGAGATAATGTAAGCCATCAAGATGTAGAAATAGTTCATACAACTTTACAACTATTAACACACATACACATTCAACTTAACTCAGTGAAAAGTGACTAAGAAAAGTACAATTGTGCATACTCATTCTCGATTGTGGAGGATCAATTGAACATGAAATAAAGATAGATTGTTAAACTATGGAAACAATTCACATAATCAAACAATCGTTAAGACAAATACATATGAGAAATCAACCTAGTAAATAGTTTCTAAGAATTTATCCATAAGCATATTCATGTTCAATAATTTCATTTCGTCAAATCTAGACCAACCATGAAAAGTAGTTTATCAACGGTTTTAAACAAACATGACTTTGCATAAATCAACAACAATGCACATCATGCAAACCTATATTCATCTAGAATATAATTTAAACCAAAAAAAAGTGAAGTCTTTCAATGTCTCTAAAGATTATAACAATATCAAAATTAATTACAATAGAAAGACCTCATGGTCTTTTAACAAGTCTCCTAATATTGACAACAATGCACAAGCTCGTGATTACTCGTTTCAAACTCTATACACATATGATATCATGAAAGAATTTGTATCAATACAGGTTTCTTTGTGCCTTAGGCTCAATTTTCCGTTCTTTAAAATCCTTACACATTCTCCCTCTCTGATCACTGAATTTCAAATAAGAAGCCTTTATGACAGCGCAAGCCCTCTTTCTCCTAGTCCAACCCCCTCCTTATATGCTTGTGTTCATGTTCCTTTTATAAGCCCTTTGAGTTCATTTGACTTCATTGAACTTTAGCTTCAAATATTCTATTATCTTCCTACAATCCAAACAAATCCATATATTAAATTCAAATCAAATCTAAATTAAATCTCAATAAAATAAAATTGAAATCTAACTAAATTACGTTAAAATCTAATTAAAACTTAAAACAAACAAAATAGAACTAAATAAAGCAAGCCTAATCCTAAACTAAAATAAAAACTTAAAATAAACTAAAAACTAAACTAGATAATTAAAATATAGAATCAGACTAAACAAAGAACAAACCAAAATAAAAGTAAGTTACAGTAAAATTAAGACTAACTTATAATTAAAGTAAAACTAAAGAAATAAACTAGGTAAAATAAAATAAATTCTAGTGGGTAATGGGGTGAAGGCCTTTATCCCATTTTGAGGTCAAACACGGGTGCCTTCAAATGATGGAAAACAAATTTTAGAAAAATCCTTCATCTCTATAACCATATTCCCCAATCCCCTCTTTGTTGGGTCCAACCATACAGATTCATGAATAAATTGGAAATCGGACACTAAATAATTTCTAGAAAGAATTTTTAACGTCCGCGAGGCTAAAAATAGCCTATGGGACAGATTGTTTTTCCATCTGGCTTTTGTATTCGGCCCTTTTCCTGTGAAGTTTTACAATAATCGCTCCCAACTTCTCAACAAACTCTTTGCTGAATAGATTATCCCAAGAACTAGCTGCCAGAATACCTGCATAATTTTTCCTGCTGTCTTTGAGGGCCTCACATTCTATGAGAATTCGTTTTAGAAGATTCAGGATATCTCTCAGTCCTTTTCAGTTTTGAGAAAATTGCCCGTATGAAAGCTAAATGGACAAGTTACACACAAAATCCATGTCCTCGTTCTGACAAACTATAGTGTTGAACACTAGAGCAATCTCCTAGAGAAAATCTCTGCTACCCTTACGCACTTATGAACTTGTGAAGATTACAATGATTTTTTATCTGATTGAGATTCTACAAACTAGAAATGATTTCCCTTCGATGCCCATGATCTCCTAGCATTTGTTATAATTATCGTTGCATATTCTTCACGTGGCAATCACTGGTGGTTGTGTGGCATCTACTTTATGGTACTTCAATGATTTACAAGATCTCGCCAAGAATGTAAGTGACAACAATAAACTATTTAGGGTAAACTTGCAATTATAGCACTTCAACTTGCCTTGCAGCTCGTTGGGATAATAATAGTGGAGATCTGTGACTTTAACCATTTTCGTGGGATTTGGTGTGATTGCGTTAACAATTTATAGAGAAATATGAATTCCATCGACTAGAAAAAATTACGCCTTAACTTCATTTCGCCACGTGAATTGCAATGGCAAATAGGAGGTAGGGTGATATTTGAAAGTTTTTTTTTTATATATTTCACTTCATAGAGTAAAACTAATCTTTTTGTCTTAATATTTGCTATTCCCATTGTATTGATTCAATTATGTAAAAAGAGAAATTAACTCTGAAAATACCTTGTTTCAAAGTACTTTCCTAAGTAATTTTTCTTGGAAAATAATGAATCAATCATAAAGGAACTATTATCATGATAAATAATCTAGATAATCAATTTTTTGTCTTCACGTAATCCAATAATAATGATTATCTTTCATTAAGGATGCATAAATAAGAGATATATAGTATAAAACATGTATCTCATTTTTATTAACAAACATAAAACAAAATCAAACAAAACAAAAAAGAAAACAAATGAAAAACAAAAGCAAGAAAAATTTAGCTAAACAGAAACAATAAGTCATGCAAACATAGTTACCAACTTAACGAGAACTCTACAGAGTTCTAGTTTTTTCGAGGGTCACATTTTTTACCCTGTTTTTTAAAATGGAACTATCGGTAGCACCCCCTCTCTCTTTTTTGGTGGTTTTTTATATTTAAATTTTCTGATCCATAATGTTTCTACATTATTTTTTAAATGCTTATTTTTCATCTATTTTCTAATTTTTTTAATTTTTTTTGTTCAATAGTGTTTTTAGTCATTTTTCCATGCTTCTTTCAATCTTAAAAAAAAATTTTACCATTTAATTTTTTGAAATTAATATTTTTCATATAATTGTGTCTTCTTAATTAATTTATGGTTCCATACTTTTAAAATATAGTGGAAAACATCATTTTTAACACATTGTTTACCTTTGCTTCAATACATAGAAAACAATTGTAGTTAAATAACACTATTTTTGAATATTTAGCAAACACATATACATTTTACAACAATATATAATGAAAAACCTATACATTTTGGTACCTATTCATTTAAAATAACATGTCAAATAAATCACTTTTATGGACATAATTAAACAAAAAAAAGTGAAAAATTTATAAAAAAAAATTAACATTTTTTTTTCCATATTTTTATACTTTTGAAGTAAAAAATTTACAACATTTTATAAAATTTGCCCTAGCATAGTGATTCACATACAATTAAAAGTAAAGAGAAAACAATAAAAAAGATTCATCATAAAACAACAATAGATACATATTCATTCTTATTTTAAAATCTGAAAGTCAAAACATTACAATTTTAGCTCATAAAAAATTTGCAAAATCGAGCATCATCTTCAAAGGCATCTTAAAACTAATCAACAATATCATATATACCAAATTCATCATTCTCAACAGACACACTATCATCTTCTTCATCATTTTGTGCTTCCATTGTGTCATTTTTCTCTTCCATTGGGTCTTTGATATCCATAAGTTCTCCAAAGTGATCATTTCCAATCAATCCTCCTGTTAACACATAAGGTTGTATGGGTCAACAAGTCTTCTTTGTTTTGATTTTTTGAGTCATAGGGTTCATGGAACATAGGTTTTGAAGTTATTAGGTTGTGTTCATATGGTTACAATCGGCTCCAAAATGAATAGGGCTATGTATAGCCTAAGCCTAAAGTTTGAGTCATATGATGATTGTCATGTCAAGATCTAAACCCTTACAAGTCACACTCTTGTTTTTATTCATCATGATTCTGACATGTCACACCTCCAGCTTGTACCTGAGATTCCTTTTGTCACTATCCATCCGCACAAGGGTCAACTCAAGTTAATTTTGTGTGCTGCCAACTCACTAGGAGAGTTTGCAGCGTACTCCAAGTACATTTTGTTTTCATCTCTAATCATTGTTTTAAAGGATCTTTTCAAAAAGATTTTATGGTTATTAGGACCTGCTTTTTAACCATTTTCAGGGATTATGTCACCAAATTTTATAACAACTTTCTTGAAGTGCATGACCCATTTTGAAATTGGCACTGCAAACTCACAAATAGAAGCACTGCAAATTGGTACAGGCGCTGCGAACTGGAGGAAAGAGAGGGTTGTAGCTTGGATAGGTTGCAGGCACTTACATTCAAACTTATCAACATCCACAACAGCCTCAGAGCTACCATGTACTATATGAATTTTTTCATACCATTTTGAAAGGATAAGGAGGGGGTTTGGTAAAATTCTTGAAATTGGCGTTGCGAACTGACAGACAAGGGCACTGCGAACTCATTTCTTGTAGCAACTTCTTCTAAATATTTTATCATAACTCTAAAAAGGTGATGTGGGTTTCTATGAATTTTTTGTGTGGAGGAGAATGATAGCCTTGTTGACTTGCTGACCAAATTTCAGCCTGACCCGGTTTGGCATTTGAGAGATAAAATTAAAACACCAGTGCGCTGCAAACTCTTTGTTTTGCATAGTTGTTGGATATTTGCCTTGTTTTGAGGTTGCCACTTGTCAAGGAAGGTTCAAATGTTATCCTAGGAGTTATTTGGACATGAAGGACATGTATTCCATCTCCAAATCAATCAAAATGACCTGTTTCAAAAGACATTTATCATTATAGACAAAATCCCCAAAAAATAGGAATTTGTTAGGATTTTGTTGGAATCTTTTGTAACAAGACTCCTAAATGGAGGAGGATCCTACGTAACTCCTTAGTTTCAACCTCCTTGCGGTATATAGAGATTATTCACTATAAATGAAAGGGTTTTTGATAAGAAAAGGGTTGGATTCATTATCCAAGAGAGGAGAGAGATGTAGAGGTAGTTTGTCTATGTGTGACTGTAAGCCTAAGGGCATGTTATTGTTAATACATTTATGTGATTGAGGATTCATGAGAGTTGTCTTATCATCATGTTTTATTTGTCTTTATTTCTCCTTCATCTCACTTGAATAAAATTGCAGACTATGAAGGTCATGGTTGCATGTGATTAGGAGATTCATGAGTTGCAAAGGATTTGCAAAGATTGCCTTTTAATTATTGTTTTGTTCAAGTATTATTCAATCCATTTGACAAAGAGGATATTTGTTTTGTGAACTTTCTGCTTTATGTTTTTTCCTCTCCATTCTTCTACCTTGATAATATATAAGCTTTGTCTGATGTGCAGCTCAAATGCCTTCAATCTGCAGGATGTTATGACTCCATGCATAATGGAATGCCTATGCAGACAGTTTGTTGCCCTTTTTCTTTATCTTTATTATTGATCCACCAACCATAAACTTGATCTTATTATTTACATTATGATGGGTACTGGGATTACACCTACAACAATCTAGGTGTAACCTCTAGTGCTAACACCTCCTAATGGCACTTGAATTTCCTTTGACATTTTTGCCACCTTTGATTCACTAAAATATTATTTCCTCAAGCCAACTTCTTGCATGTCATCTGGAAGAGCTGGAATATCATTAATTCTTTGTTGAATAAAATTTCACTGTATTGGGTCACTTTTAATGACTATGCAATTTCTTCCTTTCTGTAAGCAACATGCTAATGTTGTACCTAATCACCAAATACAAAATAAATAATGAAGTTGAACACTATAAAAAGACATAAATTAAAAATAATATAATATAAATTAAAAACTCAATCTCCTTCTTTTGAAAATGTATCTATAAGATAATTAATTAATACTTGTGGTTTTCCATAAATGTTAACCATCTCTCCTTTCAAATACTTTTCCTCGTATGTTAGTTTTCTAACCACAACATTGTAAACCAACAAACTACTAGGATTCCCTCCATCCTTTACATTTACAATAATATAATTATAATAATCATCTTTTGTCCAGGTTGCAAGATGTATACTCTCAAAATCACGTTTAAATGGTTCTTTATTAGAGATATGAATATTAGGCTTGTGCCTATAACATAAATAAGTGAAAATTCAATTAACTTGTGAATTAATAAAATTGTTTTCTAATTGTTGGTTATTATCCTCTCTTCCTACTCTTTGGTTGACCCAGGTTTAGATCTGAACAGGTTTCCAACAAAACCCTCTAAAACTATCGGCCCTCTTGGTAAACTAGAAGACAACACATCACACAGATTGTACTGCACAGTCTCACCCGAGATAGTTCTATGGGTGGTTGCAAAGCTCATGTGCTTGCAACCTAGGACAAAGTGGGGATCAAAGATTGTACTTCCTCGCCTTTGGCCTTGATCTTGTTGTTCTTTCTATTGTTCTTAAGATTCATTCATCTGTTAAATTTATGCATGCAATCTAACTGATCTAACAGATAACGGGTCTAACAGAACTATTCATTCATCCATTCATCATCTACTTATTGACAGAAGGTAAATAGGCAATAAACAATACACATGACACATATGTTACCATGGTTCACCCCCTCCTGGGATACGCCCACAAAGATATGGCTTCTTAGGCTCTTTTATTTATATTTCTGCAATATGTGGCGCTACATGCACTACACTTTCGATTATACAATCACAAAACAGGTTCCACAACCTCTGTGAGGCTGACTAGATCGCACCAAACTCCTCAACCTGCGATCTAGCTACTTGACTCTCCTACAAATCAACAACTTACCAAAGTGTATCATATCTTACAATAGTTCTCCTAACCGAACAAACAATATCTCCCCCCCGACCTATACCTCCTAGGTACTTATTTAAATTAATTTTTAGTTTATTGACCGTTACAATCTCTTACCAAAAACCCTAACCCTAGCGTTGTTAGGTTTTCCTGCATGCGTGCCTTGCATGCTTTTCTGCTTTGCTTGCGCTTTCCCTTTTTCGTGTTTCTTTTCCTGCCAACCGTTCTTCTCCAAAATTAAGTCTTTCCCTCCAAAAATAGATATTTCCTCAAAATAGGCTTGAGCCCAACACTAGTCTTAATTCTAAACATACACTTTCAATATCTTACCAAATAAACTGCATCTTTGTCTTTTCTTTTCCCTTGAAGCTTGATTGTACTAATCTTTGTTGTGTGTCTAAATGAAAAACCATAAATATCCAAAATGGTGATGTTGCGACTTCCATAAATCCATAACCACTTTATTGAAAACTTGGTAAGTATAAGGCTCAGTATCATATCCAATGTTTTGGATATTATAACCATGAGGGATATCAACAATAACTAGGGAGTATTCTTTTTTAGGAACAATATTTGCAATTTATTCACAATCACATAATATCACTTTATACTGAACAATGTCGAGCCCATTCTAAATGTAGTGATCAAGGGTGTCATCAAGTTCAACAATTTGAACACGTCTCCTTCTTTCTCTTTCAAACTTGGTTTTTTGAATAAAAAATTTGAAGGCTTCAGGTACTCCATCTACATTATTCTTTGTCATCTTTAATGAAACAAACAAACATATAGTTATATATCTATAACTATTAAAATATAAATAAATTAACCTACAAATGAATAACATGAATGTAATAAATCAACATACATTTTTGAATGCAACAAAAATTTGTTTCAATACTATTGTAGAGCTTGAATATGGACAGTTGAGTTTAACATCAACCCAAATATCTTCATTCAACATCTTAACCATTTCCTCTTGTACTTTAATATACACATTATAACTAAATAAAATAAAAAATAATTTTATAATGATATATATAATAAAATACTTAGAACATTGATATGTTAAACTGAAAAATTAATTTTCTTGTCCTAGCATAAATAAAAATAACTCAACAAACTTACTTTTTAAATTCATCACACATTTCTTCCATTGACAATTCACCCGACCTTACATGTGATAATATAGCTATGATAAGTTTATCATCCTTCACTCCTTGTGTCGTTCTCCAAGGTGTTATAGTCATACCTTCTCAAATATTTTTTATTTCAGGCCCCGTCTTACTTGTGCCACATATTATTGATTTAGTCTTCTTAACTCTCTGATTTTTTATACTAATATTTTCCCATAGGGTGAAGATATCATCTATCAAATCTCATACCTGTCCAGTTCTAAATCCCATTTGAAAATAAATATCCACAGCTCTAAATACTTCACTTCCTTTGCGATTCTTTTCTTTTTCATTTTCATCATCATTTGTAAAGCCTATTTCCATATAACATTTCTTCTGAAACTTGCCATCAACATTTGATCTCTCCCGACATATTTCGGAAAACTCATTATGGATAAATATCACCCTTTGAATGAAAGTCATGCACATTCTATACTCATTGTATGTGTTATGATCCCATGCCAATAAATTTTCTTCTGGATATGTTAAACCAACATAAATTATGCATTTGATTGTCTCAAAAGAGGATTATTGAGATATTCTTGCATCAATTCTCTTCTAGCCTCTGCGGAATGATTTCCTTCAATCACATAATATTTGTATTCAAAACATTTTGATCTATCAAATTATTCCCTCCTAGGAACTTCCATTGGGCCAACGAGAACTAGGTAGTCAACCACATGTGCACATGGATTGTACCTAATCAATGCTTTCAAATTGTGAATATGCAAGTGATGCAGTTTTCTAATTTGATATTTTTCTTGCCCTTCTGTGGATTTATAAAGTTGTTTCACATTCATCTAAAATGTATGGCCATCATCAACTTGTTAGCGTCGGAAGTCACTCCTGGATTGCTAGCAGGAGCAGAGCCCGACACCCATCAGTTTTATGTCACAGTTTAATAAATGGGGTGATCAAATGGAGGTAAAGACTCGAGAAGATATAGCTTTAACTCGGTAAACTGGGCCTGGTATGTAGAAAGCGAGGGAGGTCTTGATCCAACTTCTGTCAGTAATTTGATTAAAGGGTGGTAGATGGAGGACTTGTAAGAAGGGTGAGCAAGACTGCCTCGGGCAACAGACCTTCGGAATCTTGAAGAAGAAAAACTCAGGAGCCAAGATCCTCTTAGTTCAGAGCTTCAAGGAGCTGAAGAGTGACTCGATTGGATCCTCCAATTCCAAGTCGTCCAACGATACGAAAATAACAGGGATCGATTAGAAACAATGTGACTATTACAGTGATCCAACCTACATCATCCTATAACAGCCACAACTCGACTGGATCCTCCAATTCCGAGTTGTTCTAACACAGTATACGAGAGATGGAAAGAGGTTGACATCCATAAAGTAAGAAATCTCAAATGCTTTTACATAAACCAGAGCGACCAATGCTTCATCAAAATTTTACAGTCGGGAGCTCTGCTCAACCATCGATGCTTTACAAAAACTCAAACTAAGTCTATATACTCAGGAAAATTCACGTCGCAGAGGTGTGCCCAGTTACCCAAGGCTCGGTGTCCCCTTCAGTCAAACTCGTACTGATATATTTCTTTAAATGCCACCTTAACTACGCATGGCTCCTGTAAGGAGGGTAGCTGAACCATGAAGTGCTCGGCTAGCATGCACAGACTTCTCTGTCGAGTCAAGGACCTCGACACGGCTTCGTTGAGAGAATCGATACACAGGGCCTCTGCGAACAGGCGGCTCTCCAGACCCTCCATTCCCCTCATTTAATGAATGAAAGGAGGTTTCAACCACCCACTCTTGCCTTCATTTACTTCAGTACTAGAAACAGTTGTTAAGATCGGGCCCGATGACGCCTGGAGATTGTGATGATCCGTTCTGCAATTGAACTCGGCGCCTTTGGCCCTCTTTATGCAACTCCTCCCTCTCCCCAAGTGACCATGGGCTATGACCATATGCTTTCGGCGTTCGCGGATATGAAAGGGCTAACCTTTACTGATTGAAATCGCGATGAGCAATATGCTGAGACGGCTCGATCTGGCACCACGCGTCCCTCTAGATCCGACGACTCTTAACTCTCCCAGCGATACCGTGGGCCCCGGTCCGGGATTTTCTCGGCACCTCGCGCATCGAAAAATAACAAAGCTTCTCTTTGCGTGTTGGAGTCGCGATGGGTGAAGCGCCGAGATGGCTCTATTTTCCGCCAGATGTCCCATCTGGATGGACGGATGAAAACACTTCGTGAGACCGCGGGCCCCAGTTTCGATGCTTTCGGCGCTATCGAGGTTCGGGGTTTCACGATGTTGATCAACACGAAACTCTCACCCCATGAACCCCCGATCACCGAAACGTCGACGTGACCAGATCTCGTGCCACGTGCCCTTTGGGATGAGCGGCTGTCATCCATTCCTGAACATGCTACGGGCGCCATCCATGCGCTAACCTTGGCGCAGCTTTGCTAATCGCGATTTCCCGCTCACCGCTGATTTGATTCTTTGGATACATCCTGGACGTTGAAATTGGAGCACTCGCTCGCTTGACCTGGGCCCGAAATGGATCTCTTTGTGTGCTACGCTTGGGCACTTATCGCAATCCCGCAAACCTGTGTACCTTTGTGCCCCTATACCACAATTGTTACTAACATTAGGCTCCATGGGGGATAGAGTCGTCCCTGTGATGCTCTAAGGACTCATTTTGCAGTTCCAGTGCCTCGTTGTTGGGCTATGGAGTCATTATTAGGCCACAAAAATAAAAACGAAAACGAACTAAGAAACAAAAAGGACAATATTTACAAACAAAGGAGCCATCTGAGACTCAAACAAAACATTTCTTCAGGAAATGCCCATTCACTGGGTTGTTGAAAACTTCTTCACCTTCCAAACCTCGCAACCTGTACGCGTTATTTGAGAAAGTCTCGGATATTCTGAAAGGCCCAATCCACAGGGCTTCAAATTTGTTGTGTTTTCCCTTATCTTGTTTAGGAGCATCCCATTTCAGCACCAGGTCTCCTATCTGGAACCGCTCCTTCTTGGCCTTCTTATCGAAGACTTGCTTGATCTTTTGCTGATGGTCCTGAATCCTGTCCACTGTCTGTTCCCTAGCCTGTTGGACCTCTACTAGCTGATGAATCCTTCTGATCATGTCATTGGGCTCTTCTTGATAATCCTGGAAGAATTTCGCTAGGGGAATGGCCAGCTGAGAAGGGAAGACGGCTTCGGCTCCGTAGACTAACTGGAAAGGGGAGAGACCTATAGATCTCTTTGTAGTCACCCGATCATCCCATAGGGCGAATTTCAGCTTTGAATTCCAAGCCCTTTTGTTGTCTTCCAACAACCTTTTGATGATCCTTATCAGGCTTTTGTTGGAGGATTCCGCTAGACCGTTGCCCTGTGGATAATATGGGGTGGAGTNGAATGGAAGCATTGCAAGATTCATAGGTTCTTCCAGAAGGAGGGAGAAGACTATGACAACAACTTGTTCCAATAAACCAGATATACCTCTTGTAGTATCCATGGATTGGAATTTACATGTAAAATATTGTTCTTCCCAATAAAGCAAGTGAGAAAGAATCTTATACCAGAAAGAGACCCGTGTATGCAGATATAAGAAGACCTTGTATGGATTCAAACAACTTGATGCAGAGTATCTCATATACAGCAGAAGCGTGGTGAAAACTTTCTATGACAGAGATAGTGTATCAGAATAGTTACTCAAAAGTTTGGTATGATGTATTGCTAATCCATGGAAAACTTTCTTGATGATAGAAGAAGTGTCACTTGGATATGTTTCAATTTGAGCCTTGCCACGATATCATGAGCTAGCAGGAAACAGAAGTGTTGAATTTGACCATGATATATTGTAATGATCAGATTTATATGAAGCCTTTAGAGAAAACTAGTGTTCCATGACAAACCGAAGTACATTGAGATCAAGCATTATATTCTTCGTGATGAAGTCTAGAAAAGAGAAGGGGTTCTCCAATATATC